>APFE030619554.1:170237-186491 GCA_000404065.3 Pinus taeda
AATGTTTTTTCCCTCGGTTTTACTTTATTTAATTATTTAATCATGTTATATTGGTCTTGAAAATAATTGTAAAACGACAAATCTCGTAATGTGGGATAGAAAGAAGTTCCTTTTTCAAACTTTAGTCACTATGGTTGTCTTATATGGATGTGAGGTTTGGGGTTGTAGCATCTCTATAGAATCCTGGAGAAAGATTGAGCAAATACAGAAGTGTTTTTATAACGTATAACCTCAAAATTAAAAGCACCAGACCCTATCATATTCTCCTTATAGAAGTGGGTATTTCCCCTATCGAGAGCCTAGCTATGACTAGGCTTCTGTTGTACAAGCACAAACTCAATAACATAGGAGACCATCGACTTCCTAAGCTAGCTTTAAATTCTAGCGAAAACCACTGAATGCTCAAGCGAGGCTGGTATAAAGACACCAGGGCCTGGTTAAACCATTGGGAGATCGACGAGAATGTTGCATTGCAAAACATTAAAAATATTGTTACTTCAAAGTTCAAAGAAAAAATGTGGTGTGAGAAAGATTTAGCAGCTAAAAGAAAATTAAGATATTATAAGGAAGTCATCAACCCCACCCTAGAAGATCAAAAGTATCTCTTTGTTTTAACTAGCTCAAAGAAGAAAATTAATATAGCCAAGATCATAACGAACTCTCATGAGGTCCATAGTGAAACAGGTCGTTGGGCAGTTCCTAAAACACCATGGATGGAAAGGTTCTGCCATCTCTGTGAGAATACAAACATCGAGGATGAAAATCACTTCCTCTTAGAGTGCTCCCTGTACAACCACATTAGATATTAGTTTCAAAATCTCTGTTGCAATACTGACCTTCCTAGCCGTTTACGATGTCAAAATTATAGTGAGCTTGGAAGGCTTCTCTCCAAGCTTTTTGAGCATAGGAATAAAATCTTAAATCAAACTAGATAATTCGTTTCTTTAGGTCCGATAGACCAAAGTTTGGTCTCAGTGGACGTTAACCACCATCATCATCATCATTTTATTTTTTTTAATTTAGGGTGTTATAATTTTTTAACTATTTATTATTTTTTTTGTGGAATAATATATATATTATATATATATATTATATATTTTTTTGGCATTTTTTATTTTTTTTTTTTATAATTTTTTAAGAAAATTATGCTTGATTTTCTATTTTTGGTTTTTTTTCTTTTTATTATATTTTAATGTTTTTTTTCCAAAAAAAAATTGGTAATTTTTATTTTTTGTGTTTTTATTTTTTTTATCTTATCTTTTGTTTTTTCCTTTTTTTCTTCTTCTTATATTTTTCCCCAAAGTTAAGGCTTCTACAAGTAGAGCAATTTTGGTCTTGATATTTCTAGATCCATCACAAAAAAAATAAAAATAAATAAATAAATAAATTAGTAAAAGTTTTGAGCAAGCAAATGTGATTTTGTTTTGTTTTGTTATTTAAGTTTTATTTATTCATTTTTTTACCTTTTTTTGTTGCGGGGTTTATGTTGATGTTCGACTAGTGTGTCGATTCAATAGTTTATTTTTAAGTTTTCATTACAATGGATCAAATCCACATCTACTATGTGTCAATTTGATAGTTGGTTTTTAAATATTCATTGTGATGGGTAAAGCATTTCCCCCACTACGTGAATTTAATGTTTGATTTTCAGGTTTTTGTTATGATGTGTTAAGTTGCCTTAGGCTAAAATCTTAACAAAGTTATATTTTTAGCATTTGGTATAATGACACTTTGATTTGGGTATTCATTTTTAAGGGTTTTCTTAGTGATGATATTTGGTCTCAAAATATGTTGAAATCTAAGGTATTGTATAGTCATGATATTTGGATTTAATTCCATGAACGATGTCGAAATTTTAAGGTTTTTCAAAGTCTTGATATATTATCTTTAACACATCGTTGAACATTGTCGAAATTTTGAGATTTTTCAGAGTCATGATATTTATCTTTAACTCCATGGTTGAAAAATGTCCAAATTTTAAGGTTTTTAAAAGCCATGATATTTATCTTTAATGTCATGGTTGAAAAATGTCAAAATTTTGAAGGTTTTTAGAGTCATGATATTTATCTTTAATGCCATGGTTGAAAATTGTTGGAATTTTTAGGTTTGTTGAAGTCGTGATATTTTATCTTTAATGTTATTGCCAAAAACTATTGAAATTTGAAGGGTTTCCTGAGTCACGATGTTATATCTTTAATGCTATGGTTGAAAATGATTAGAATTTTATGGTTATTTAGAGTCATGATATTTTATCTTTAACACCATGGCTCAAAATTGTTAGAATTTTAAGGCTTTTCAAAAATGTGATATTTTATCTTTAAAGCCATGCCTAAAAATTGTTGGAACTTTAAGGCTTTTCAGAGTCATGATATTTTATATTTAACGTCATTCCTAAAAATTGTTAAAATGTTACCCCGAGAAAAGAAATAAATAAATAAATTATATATGTGTGTGTGTGTGTGTGTGTATGTGTGTGTGTGTGTGTGTGTGTTATCAACACTTCTCATTTTCATGGTGTTTTTTCATATTTTTTGCGCAAACAAATTTAATTTTCACTGCCATTTTTAAAAAATGTTGAAAATTTACCCCCTAGAAAATATTTCATTCCAGTATACAAATTTTCGTTTTCGGGTTGTTTTCCATATTTTTTTGGGTTTTTTTAGTTGGAGTTCTTGTTTTGAGGTTATAGTTCTCATTAAGTCAGAAAACTTGTTGTTAGATTGGGAAGAGGAAGAATTCCTACCTTATGTAAAGGATTTAGCACCATATGCTTAGGTAGAGTTGGCAAAGGATATAATTTTACAAAAGAGGTCCAAAACTACAAGATAGGGGTAGCATAATCTTTGGCAGATTCGTTTGAAAGGACAGCTTCCAAGCAAAACTAAATGGTACACCCGGGAGAAGGTGGAAGGAAATTTCTTCACCTCATTCAGTAGCAGCTTTTGAGGACCAAACCCCCCCACCCAAAATAGGGAGGCGTGATCCAAATTATATCATTATATTGTTTTTCATCCATATTGAAGCTTTTGGAGTGGAAAAAGTGGAGGAATCGACTCAGAAAACCATTCTTACTTGTGGGACCTAGTTTGGCAAATTAGGGCTTGAAACCTTCCGAGAGTAGTTTGAGGCACCATACAACATGTTTTGGGGATAAAATTGTTGCATAAACATAGCATATTTTAATCTTATTCTCCACACAGAGACCATTTTAACGACAAAATAATCACCTCAATCAAAGTCCATATGCAAAAGTCATGTCACTCAAAAGTTGACCTTCATGTTTTCACCAACATAAGATGATGCTATGTTAGCCCCCATTATTTATGGAAAAGGGACTAGCCACATGATCATGATGAATAAAACTCTAGAAGAATCAATATTTTAAGTTCAATTAAGAGTTGAAGGATTCAAACCTAATCACTAGTAGGGTAATAGGTGTTATAATTGAACCACTAGGAGGAAAAGGGGTTTCATTCTATTTGAGTGCATTTTTGTTCCATAGATGGGTAGATTAGTCGAGAGTGGATAGGGAGAGAGAAAAAATAGATGATTTGTTCACTGTAGCAGCCCACGAGCCACAGACCTCACTTCTTTGTACTTGCATCCATTTTCCATTTAGAGAAATAAGGCAAAGCGACCTCACCTTCTAGCTAGGCTTTCACTAGAAAGAATTTCCCAGGTTATATCTTATTTTAATTTGTGGTTTGTGAGCTTTATTTTTTGTTCTCTATCTTCTACATAATTATAATTTGCATGCATAGACAACAAAGAATAATTTATAAACCCAATAATCTAAGTACAAAAAAACCCTCAGTGTAGATTTTGAATTTTAAGCATAACTTTATTGGATATATTGTGACAAATTTGTTGTTCCTTGGAGACAACCTCTAGCTGTAGGAGGTTGGTGCCCAAGACATCTATCACACTTTAAATAAATTTCTTAAAAATAAGTATTTGGAGCTTGGCTTAATCAAATGCAATGAATGTTCATAATTCAAAGACTCATTTTTTACAACTTGAATGGCCAAGTTATTGAGGACTATAGGTCTTTACATTGACTTTAATGGAAAAAGGAAGAATACAGAGAAAAAAAGGCTTTAATAGACTGAGAAAGAGAATTCAAGTTTTCGACCTTGAGACTAAAAAATGTATGAAAGTAGAAATAGAAATTGAATGAATGAATTTTTTGCAACAAATGGAGCGCCCATTAAGGTTTCTTACTCCAAATTACAGGTCCTAAAGTACATAGACAAATTTGTAATTTAAGATTCAACCTATTTCTACATACATTTGTCCCAGTGGAAAAAAAACACATTGTGAACTAATAAATACACAAAGGGAGAATAATATTGGCTGCAATTTAACTCAAATATGGAATCAAACTAGCTTTGATTAATTTATCCCTAAGAGACTTCATACATTGCATAACTCTTCAACTTTAAGCCTTTGAACCCTTTTTCTGTTTTGATTTCTCATTCTTATTTTCCCCCCAAACTTAATTACCCAATCAATTATAAAACTAAACTATTTCAGTTATGAAACTACTTTGAAACTATTTACATAAAAAACAAGTGCTACATAGTAGCTACTCCCTCTCGCTTAGTTTTAATATAGCTAAATTAGAGCAAAAATAATAAACGAAGAAAGTTTGTTCAAGTTGAGAGACCAATCTAATAAACAATATTTATTTTTTTATAGATTTATATATAATTTAAATTAAATATATATTTGGTTAAATTGGTTTTGTTTGAGGGAGATTAGATTAATCAATTGTTTTATAAATTTCACATATTTTCAACGAATATACCATTGTATATTGCAATAAGAACACATTTTTTCTACCTCCATCAACAATAAATGCTCTTGTATAAAATAATGATCTTCTAACGTGTATGAATCTTGCTCAAATAATTTTAAACCAATACACTATCTGGGAAATTTTTATTTTTTAACTGAAACGGGTATGAATTATTTATTGAGGAGAAGATTGGACTTATGCCATGGCAGCCATCATTACATTGCTTATGTTTCTGTTTCTTGTACTATTACAAAATGCAAATTGCTCATGGATTACAAGGATGGAATGAGCTTTCGTCATTTATGAGGAGTTGTCCTTTCCTAAGAGTGCAACCTTTGTTCACCAACAAGTCTGCTTCATTGTTCAAGTTTCTGAGGATATGGAGGAATTTGTAGGAGTCGAAGTCGATCAGGACTCTCTTTAATCTGTTCATAGTTTTGTTGAGGCTTGCATTAGTAAACAATTTGCCCGTGTTTAAATTTTTTATCAGGATCTCTGAGTCTCCAAAAGCTTGGATTTCTTTGTCTCCTTTGTCTCTGGCTATTTGACAAGCTTTGAGCAGGCCTTGGATCTCTGCTTGATAGTTGGTTTTCTTCCCTATGCCCCAGCAGAAGCTATCCCTTCTTGATCTGTCCGAGGCATAGATGACCCCTCCTGCTCCTGTTGTCCCAGGATTACCTTTGGAGTCTCCATCAAAGAAAATCGCAGTCATTTTTTGTTTTCGCCACCATTCTTGTATAGTAGCTTCAAAGTCACTTTTGCACCATTCTGGATTCGCTGCTTGAGGGGCTAATAACTGCTTTCGAGGGTAGGGGGAAAGGGGGCCCAGCCACGTCTCTTCTTCAAGGAGAAGCAAAGTGTCTTCTGAAAAATATTGTTGTTGAGCTGCTTCCAGGAGGAAGGATTTGGCCTCTACCACTGTCGAGAATGGAGCTTGCACCTTTTCGTTGAAAATCAGATCATTCCTCGTCAACCAGATCTGCCAGCATACATATTTGGGGATAGGGTTCCTGAATTTTCTCCAAAATGATTTGTTGGGAATTTTGTTGGGATAACATTGATTCCATACGTCAAATAGATCTACTACAGAGTTAAATTGGGGGACTGTGATTTGAAGCTCATGGAGTATCAGTCTCCAAAATTCTTTAGCAAAATTACATTCCATGAAGAGATGCTTGGATGTTTCTGAGTTGCTTCTGCACAGCTCACATCTATGTGGCCCAGCTATGCTTTTTTTCATCAGATTGTCTCTTATTAACAACTTGTTGTGAACCAGTGTCCAAAAGAAGAAGTTTACTTTAGGTAAAGCCAGCGGATCCCAAACTTTCCTCCAAAACTCAGGAGATTTACTGTTGTTCCTGATTGGTTGGAGGGCGTTGTAAGCTTCTGCTGTTGTGTAGCTTCTAGATTGCCCCCACCCCCAGCTATCATTCATTTTCCTGTTCATTGGGGCCGCTTCTTCCAACAATTCTTCAAGGATGTGTTTTTGCTGGTTTAAGCGATCTAGAACTCCAAATAAGTCCCAACCTTGCCAATCGTCATGACAGTCTCATTTGGATAATTCGTAGACGCTGTTTACCCTGCGCATTCCAACCAATTTTTCAGTTCTACAATTTCTTCATTTTTGCGAGGGGGTCTCGATCCATTATACGATTGTGCCACAGATTTGTTTGCTTGTCGTTACCTGGGATCCTGTGCGCCTTTCCTTTGAAGAAGTTCAGAGTTTTGTTGCATAATCGCCAAACCTGAGTATTGTTACTTGATTGGCTTGCCTGCAGATTTCTGAGCAGCACCTTGTAGGCATACTTCGACTTCAACATTTCATTGACAAGATGCTTGGGGTCTTTGAAAAGTTTCCACATGATTTTGCCTCCCATCGCCAGGTTGACTAATGCAGGGTCGCGGATTTGCAAGCCTCCCTCAAAAGTTGAGCATTTGACCATGTCCCATTTCACTAAATGAAATTTGCGTTGATTTCCTTTCCTCCCCTTCCAGAGGAAGTCACGAAGGATTTTGGAGATTTGATTTGTCACACTTTTTAGGGCGAGAAGGAAGGCTGCTTGGTAAATTGGGAGCGCAGATAACACAGCCTTGATCAGGATGACCTTGCCTCCTTTTGTGAGCCAATAACCTCCCCAGACTGAGAATTTTGATTTAATTTTGCTGATAATTTCGGACCACAGCGACCTCTTGTTGAAACAATTAGTGATGGGGAGGCCAAGGTAATTAATCTTCTCCCAATGGGAATGTCCGTTGAAGCCAAGAAGATTAGAGATACGTGTGAGCTCTTACTGGCCAATGTTCCAACCATAGATTTCATTTTTTATTTCATTGATTGAGGCTCCCCAGACCCTGCAATAGCATTTTAGGACAGAGTCAAAAGCTTTGGCTATTCTAACAGAGGCACCTCCCATGAGGAGAGAGTCATCCGCAAATAGAGCGTGGTTCTGAGCTGGAGAGGTATTGGAAGGTTTGAGGCCAAGAAGGGAGCTTGAGACTTTTTCAGCTGATAGCTTTCTGCTGAGAGAATCCGCCATCAGGATGTACAGGAAGGGAGAGAGCGGGCATCCTTCCCTGAGGCCTCTCTAGGCTTGAAAAAAAGGAGTAGGACTATCATTTACAAGAGGGGAAATCCAGGGATTGTTAGTACAAGCAGAGATGAGATTAACGAAATGGGGGGAGAAGCCATAGGAATGGAGGACTTTGTAGCAGAAGGAGTGATTGACTCAGTCAAAAGCATTGGCCATGTCGAGTTTTATCAGCATGCCTTTTTCTTTTCGTTGTTTTTTTGAGTGAATTATCTCCTGAACTTGGATGACATTATCCAGTATGTGCCTGCCTTCTACGAAGCCACCTTGATTGCTTGAGATCATCCTGTTGAGCAATGGCTTGATCCTGTTTGCTAGGAGCTTTGCCAGAATTTTATAGGAGGCATTGCAGAGTGATATAGGCCTGAATCTGGCGAAGGTTTCAAGATTGGTTTCTTTAGGTATAAGGGCGAGGTAGGTGGAATTACTTCCTCCTCCTACTTTGGCTTTTTTCATGAATCCTTTTATCATCTTTAAAAGGTCCGCTTTGATGATGTCCCAGCAAGTTTTATAAAAGTGTATTGTGAATCCATTAGGCCCAGGGGCCTTGTCCGAGTCCATAGACCAGATGACTTTTATGATTTCTTCTTCAGTGAT
The DNA here is from genome assembly GCA_000404065.3 of Pinus taeda. Classification (NCBI taxonomy): domain Eukaryota; kingdom Viridiplantae; phylum Streptophyta; class Pinopsida; order Pinales; family Pinaceae; genus Pinus; species Pinus taeda. The sequence goes on from APFE030619554.1 coordinate 178,221, forward strand.
GGGCTTAATGAGAACATAATTGTCTTCAGGGTTGACCAGGAGAGGAATGTTGGAGAGGAGATCAGCATTTTCTTCCTCGTTGGTTTGAATGCCTGCGGTGTAGAGATGTTTGAAATGTCTTTCAGCTGCCTCTTTTATCTGGCTGAACCCTTTGCAGATCTGCCCCTCTGCTGTTGTTATTTCACAGATATGATTTTTGGAGAGTCTTGCTCAATATTGGCGATGGAAGAAGGAGGTGTTCCGGTCGCCAACCTTCAACCATAGACTTCGAGATTTGATTCTCCAATACTCTTCCTCCATTCGGAAAGATCGAAATGATGAGCATTGTATTTTAACTTCTTTGTTAAGCAGTGTTGGAGTAATATCTCTGGTTTCCATTTTGACTTGCAATGCCTCTAAAGACTGAACAATTTCTTTTCTTTGACTGGTTGGATTTGGGGCAGGTTTCTTTATCCAATTCTTCAAGGATTGTTTTGTGGCTTTGAGCTTTTGTTCCCACACATAACTGGAGGAACCTATGAAGGATTTGGTCCATGCTACTTTCACTGTGTCAATGAATCCATCCCTTTCTATCCAAAGAGGGATGAATCGAAAGGGGATTGGACCTAGGTCTTCTTCATCTTCCAGAATGAGTTGAACCGGTTTGTGATCTGAGGTCAATTTGGGTAGAATTTTGGTGATGATTATATTCTTGTTCATCATCATAGCGCCTTGGACTAGGAATCAGTCCAGACAGGCTAATATATGGTCCTCTCCCACTCTGTTGTTGGACCATGTGTAGAGCCCTTTGACCGGATTGAAATCAAGAAGATCCCACTGCTGTATGAGGTCTTCCACCATGGGGAGCATGGTATCTCTGTTGTTAATTCCTCCCCTTTTTTCTTTAGATTTTAAAACAATGTTTAAATCCCCAGCAAGAATGATATTACTTGGGGAATGCTGCTCTAGAAATTCATTAAGTGAATTCCAACAATCTCTCTTTTCAGAATACAGGACGGGTACATAAAGATTGAAGAGGGATATGGTCAACTTACTTGGACAATGCGTTAGTTCCGTAAAGATCCAGTGTTGGGTCTCATGGGATTTGTTCAGCTGGAAGAGATCATCTGTCCAAAGAGTTGCAAGTCCTCCGGCTAAGCCTCTTGAGCTGGCTTCTCTTCCTACACTTTTCTTCCATTTCTTCTTATTTATGTCTAGAAGGTCTTTCCCCTCTATCTTAGTCTCTTGGAGCATGAGAATGTATGAGGGTTCTATTTTGAGCAGATCCTTGACCGCTTCTACTTTCGTGGGATTGCCCAGACCTCTACAGTTCCAAGAGACGAGGCGCATTATTTACCAGGGGTGGGGTGGGAGCCTCCCTTAGGGGCCTGTTCCTGGAGTTTCTCTCGATAGACATCTCTATTGTGGGTTGGCTTCCTTGGGTTTTGAGCCTTTCCACCTCCTATTCCCTTACTTCTCTGCGAGATTTCCTGCCTACTTTTCTTGTGGGTTGCTCGTAGGTTTCCTCCTCCGAGGAGTCAGAGCTATCAGCTGGTTTTTTCCTTGTGACATCTGCGTATGAGGGATTGGAAGGGCTTCCTTAGGGGACTTCCAGGTGAGCCATTTCCTCATCTTCTTTGTTAGAGATAGGAGGGACAGTCTGATCCATATTTTCCGAGACTATTGTAACTGACTTGCGCTGTTTGTTTTCTTTATCATTTGAGTTCTTTTCTTGGGTGGGGTTGGAGCTGCTTGGTGCCTCTTTTGAAGTGCCTTTCCCGTTGCCTTTTTTATAATTGGTGGCTTTTTGTATTAGGGTCCATTGCTCACCGTTCTATTTGTCTGGCTGTTCTTCCACCTTTTTCTTGCAATGTTTGGCAAAGTGCCCGTAGCCATGGCAGTGTCTACATTTGAATGGAAGTTGTTCATAATCCAACTCTTGGACATGCGTCCATCCTGCGACTGTTAGTTTAATGGCTTCCGGTAGACCCTCCTCCAGGTCAACTTCAACATAGATGTGTGCACATGAATATTGATCTTTTCTTGTAGCTTGATCTATGTATTTTCCTAATCTGTTTCCGATGATCTGGAGAGACTTCTGGTTCCAGCAGTGGAGGGGAAGATGGGGAAGCCGCACCCACATCGGTACAGCAGATGGCACATCCTGAGCTGGGTCGAAATCTGGCGACCATTTGTTGAGATATAGACCTTGGGGGCCCATAAAATAAGGTTCGTTTCTGAAGATTATGCTTTTGTCCTCTGCACTTTCAACGACGAAGACAAAGAAGCCTTTGCCTACTAAGTAGATTTTTATTCCTTCTTTGATTAACGACGTCCAGTTCCTTTGAGTCCATTCCTCTACCGACTTGGGCGAGGGCCAGAGGCCCGTGAACTGGCCTATAAGACCTCTCTCAGCAAGATTCAGAGCTGCTTTGCAGGTTTCTTCTTCAGGAAGAGCTACTGAGGGTATGGATTCCATCTTCTTGACAAACTTCTATTATCTGGCTGAGGGCGGATGCTTGTTGCTCGAATCAATCATTGCTTTGAAAGCAATCACCTCCGGGGGAGGGGGCAGGGGAGGGTCTAATGGATCCGGACCCCCTGGGGGCGGCATGACTAATTGCAGCAGATCTATAGCGCTGGCCCAATCGCTCAGCAGGAGGTTCGCTCAACAAAAGGGGATGCCGGGAAGGAGGGAGGAGTTGGAGGCGGCCCAGATCGGGGGAGGCTGAGAGCGAGAAGGCCCAGTAGCAGGGGCTGCCAGGCGGGGAGGCCGTAGGAGGCAACACAAGGGAGCAGAGTGACTAGGTCGAGCTAGCCAGTCGCAAATCCTAAATAAAATACTATCTGGGAAATTTAACGTGTATGAGTTTTTCTTAATTAATTTTAAACCAATACACTTTTTGGGAAATTTAATCCTCAAAAATTAGGATTTTGTTAATTTTTTTTGGTCCACCTGATGTATTATACAATCTCATTAATGATCTTGAAAACGCTTATAATTAGATCCAATGAATATAAACAATGTAACAAGCAATATTATGTTAATTATAACAATCAAAATATTACGTTAATTACAATAATCAATTCCCTTTACGTTTATAGGCTTGAGTAAATGTATGCAAAAATCAAGATTTATGAGAGTTTAATTGAGGAGAATTTAATTTGAATTTTTTCAGAATCTGCTTAAACGATGGTAGAAATAGAAGTGTTTGGATAAATCCAAAATGCCAGCCCATTAGACAGTCGCAAGATGCATCCACAAAGTATGTGCCTACAATTATTTCCTTACAAAATTAAATCACCAATGTGTGATATGACTTCCACCAATCTGTGATATGAATCATGGTTGGTTAAATTAGGTATTGGCTAATAACATCTTAAAATAAATAGCCAATAATGTGACAAATAAATATGAATAAAATAAATAACAAAAAATAGCCTTTAAAGTTATACTTTAGGAAACTAGAAAATATTTAATATATTTGACTAAATTAATGTCAAATCAATTGCAAACTCATTGCGTAATATGCCTCGCAATAGGGATAATAAGATAATAAACCACTATAGAGATAAAGTGTATTTAAGTTATAATTTGTGTTAATAGATTTAATTAAAAAGAGAATATATGGTAAACATTTCAAACTAAATTATTAGAAATAATTAAAAAAAAAATAATAATAGAAATTATAATTTTAGGGTGATTTGTTGCTTACAAAAATAATTTTGGAAAATTTTAAATTTTAAGTCATATATTTACTTATATCTTAAATAAGAAGGAGTTTAGATTTTATGTTTTGTTTATATTTTATTTTTTAATAATGGCTTATTTTAGTCAAAGTAAATGTTATAATATAGAATAAAATCAAATTATAATATAATTTAAAGAGTTTAGTTTTTTATAAGTTTATTCATTAAGTTTGGTAAATATTTAAAATTAATATTTTTTTATTAATTTAATTTTATTAATTAAGTAAACATTATATTTAAAATTCTCTTTAATGTTAAATTAATTTTATTGTTTGTTATTCGAACAAGCAGTGAAACCCTAGGTCGACGACTTTGTGATAAACGAAATGGTTAACTTGTTTTTACCCTGGAGCGGATAGGAGGTGTTTTACCATTACACCGGGAGGCAGTAATAGTTAAGTAGGGCAGTTTATGGAAGACCACCACTAGGAAGAATGACCCATCCTGACTTTCAATTGTGGCGGTTTTTTAGCAGTTTTTTGGACTTATGGGAGGTTAGGGTCAACAGCTTGGGAATCGAACGATGGAGGTTGTGGTTAGCTGAACTGGGGTCAACGTTTGTGAGGGGGTTAAGAACAACAACTTAGGAATAGTAAACCGGTGAGCAGAAAATGTCATTTGCATGGATGAGGAATTAGTAGATTACTCATCTGACACCATGGAGCCATCTTAGATATGGGTAGAAGAGACACATCAACAACGAGGAGGGGTTCCACCAGAACTGCACCTGTCACTGGAGGCCAAGTTGCTGCTTATAACTCAGAAATGGAGGAGATGGATGTTACTGTAAATGGCTTAGGGTTTACACAACCGGGCTCGACAGTAAATGAGGTTTTACTCAATATTAGGGAGGAACAGGCTCAACCCTTTTTAAAATCCCTTCGCATATAGAACTATAGTATTGGGCACACGAACAACAAGAGTTTGTGATGAATATACAGGGAGTATAATGTGTGGTGGACGAAGGCACGAGCGGTTCAGGTATTAACACTTGTGGTGGGGTAAATCCGGCTTTTAACGCACCAGGTGCATCCGGAGCTGACCCCTAAGGTTTGAGACTTACTCCTGCAGCTCGCATTACTAGATGTTTTGATGGAATCACTCGGCGATATCTGGGTCCTAAGGACAATAAGGCTTCAGACTCGGACAATAACCAGTAGGTGGAGGACGAGCAACAGCCGGTACCACAGGCTCAAAGGCCAGGAGGGAATAAAAAATCCAAGTTCTCTAAGGTGTGAGAATGGGGGCGTCTGTTGGTTTTTTGTGAAGGAATCGGCATGGCCCAAGCTGCTCTCACGGAGAGCACAGTGCTAGTTGGAAGAGTTCGGGGCTGAAACTATACCCCTGCGTGATTAAAACGATGGACTGTGGAGATTTGGGGTCATTTAATGGACCAGTTGCCAGTGGTTGTAAACATGACCTAGGGATGGTTCGCACTCATCTTCCTACAGCCAGAACCAACAAGCTAGGTTCTAACAAGATACTGGCATATTGAGATGACACATTTGCTTCTCAAGAGGTAGTCGCCTCTTTTCGACCCAGAGAAGGAAAAATTGGGGGTGGGGTCGATTTGGGTAAGGCTCCCAGGGATGTCATTACAATTCTGGTCCTAGGAAATCTTTATATGCATCGGGGATGATCTTGGCATCTATCTGGACCATGACAGTTCCTACATTGATACCAGATATCTAACCATAGCCAAGTACTGGTGCACTTGGACACAAGAGAAGGTCTGGGGGAGAGTTACTGGCTCCATCTTGGGGATATAATTCGTTGGAAGATTCTGGATTATGAGGGCATACCATTTCGTTGCAGGAGGTGTCATGAAGTGGGACACCTGTATAAAGATTGCCCGCTTATCACTGGGAAGCATCCTGAAACCTCGAGAAGATTTGTCTCTGGGGGTACCCAGACTACTTCGAAGGCTGAATCAACTCCTGTAACACACACCGAGGAACCCTAGTCAAGGCGAAGAATGGATGTGGAGGCATCTCAACAAGAGGGCTCCCATGCTCTTGATGCTTGGATCACTCGCTCATGATCAAGGGGCCTTGATTTATTTCTAGGTACTCTTAATTCCTCTCCTCCCTCTTCTCATAATTTAATGAATACTGGAAATGCATTCTTATCATTAGTTGTTTCGGGATTGGTATAGATGCATGTAAAATGAGTTTCATTAAATTTCTTATTGTATCAGCACCCTCATCTGCACTAAACTATGTACCAATCATTACCTTGGACCCTCTCTCTATTCCCACCATAGAGGATTCTAACTCTAATGGCTCCCATAGGTACAATTTGTGTTCACTACCCCTTCTCCGAACCCTCACCTTTGGACTAGGGGAGGACCTTATTCCCTCTATAGCCCACAAATTGCCTAGGGGTAGACAATCAAATTTATCCAAAGCCATTCGACGAGCAGGTATTGAGGTGGAGACTGGAATCCATACTCCTATTGATCAGGTTCTTAGAGCAAAAGGAAACCCTGATCTGGTTACCCCATGAAGTGCCTTTCTTTCAACTGCAGGGGTTTGGCCATCCCAGACAAGAAACTGGCTCTCAGAAGGCTTTTAGGATCGGATAGCATTGATGTTTTATTACTGCAAGAGACTTTGGGAGATGGGGTCTCCATAAACAAGATCCTGTTGAACATGCTTCCAGACTGGAATTTCCATACTTTAGATGTAAGAGGGAGATCTGGGGGATGTGCTTTGGGTTTCGACAAAAAGACTATCAAGCTAGAAAATATTTGGGGGGGAGAAGAATATTTGGGAGTTGATTAAAAGCCATTGCCAATTAGGCAACGAACCCTCAAGTATTTTCAACATTTTTCCCAAAATTTATTCTATTATTTCATGTCAAAACACATTTGACATGTTCTTCTTTCAAGCCGTATGAAAGGAAATTCTCATGTACAGTTTTTCAGAGGGGGAATTTAGTTTACCTATCTCAATAAAGTATATGATCAAGTTCGAAGATGGCGTCTGAAGATTCAGGTGATTGCGGATGATATCACCAAACTCAAGTTGAATGACATCATTATGCTCAACTCCAGCTTTCATCCTTCCTTCCTTCCACCCATACCTGATTCGAATTACGGATCTAATTAATATGGTCAATCCAGGCTCCGTTCAATGCCAGGCATAATGGGTATAATACGGGGGCCTCAAAACAGATTCTAATATTGATACATCCCTAAGACTAATAAATATATATGGTCCCAACCATAATAGGGAGGCTTATTGGGACAAGCTGATGAATGCAGCTTTCATGCAGAAAGACAACTTAATCATTGGGGGAGACCTAAATTTCTCTTTTGGGTCATGCTGAATTGGGGAAATAGAGCACAGACTGACCCTTTGACGACGAATTTTGAATATCCGATGGACTCCAATAATCTCATGAACATTGACTCGGTCAAGACTCTGCTGACTTGGAGGAATAGGAGAACTGGAGAGGATACTTTGGCCAGAAGACTGGACCATTTCATGATAAATGCACCCATGTTGGCTAAGTTGGACAAAATTCGACAATGGGTGGGATCGGGGGGTATATTTGACCACTCCCCAATTTTTTTGGAAATTATGAACTCCAATCACAAGCCAAACTCCTGATTCAAATTTAATGCCACTTGGCTTACAAAGTTGAATTTCAAAAAGTTAGTCATGTATTCCTGGACACTGTGGTCATGACAACATATCTTCTCTGGCTAAAGTGATTGCAAGCAATTTAGCTCGTATCAAGCAAAAAACCATTAGATGGGCCAAAGAAAAAAAGAAAAAGGATGAGGCCACCATTCAGAAAATTGAATTTGACATTTGGGAGTAGGAAAACTTGGGTATTGCAAGCTATACATCCATCGAAACTAAGGACCATTTGATAAGATCAGAAACAGAAAATATTTGTCTCCTGAGACAGCGAGAGGAGACACGGAGATTGAAGAGCAGAGCGATTTGGCTAAAGGCTGGGGACATGTGTCAGGAGGAGGAAAATAAGTAACACAATCTGGAATTTAAGAGATCAAACTGGTAGGGAGGCAAACACTTTCAACCAGCTTGCAGATATGGGTATCATACATTTCTCACAAATGTTCAAAGCGCCTAGGGAAGCTACCATTGCTTAGATACTCTACATTGTTGAATTGATACCTAGATTGTTGAGGCAAAAGTTTGTTCAGTACTTTGGAGGAGAAAGATCTCCAGATACTCATAGGGATGGGTAATGATGAGAAGTATAGTGTCTCAGGTGTAGGCACGGTTATTTTTCAGAGGGAGCATGGAGCTCACCTTACCTTGACCGATGTCAAGTATGTACCAGGACTGAAGAGAAACTTGGTGTCAATCGCGATGCTGGAAGACAGAGGCTATGATGTAGTCTTCAGTAAGGGAAATGTTTTCCTTAGACACATCATCACTAGAGAGGTGAAGAAGATTGGTTCACGGGTCAAGAACCTGTATTCTCTTAAGGTTCAAGATGCATGCAAAGCCTTGAGCAGCAAGGCAACTGATGGAGACTTAGTGGTTGAGAGGGAGGGTATATTAC
>APFE030619554.1:201535-238602 GCA_000404065.3 Pinus taeda
AAATGTTATTGGCAAGTCAAACGAAATGGTGATGCTTATTGTAAGTTTTCAGAAGTTTGAAAAATGATGAAAATTTTAAGATCCCGTAACCATAACAGGACATTGGAGGTCGGGTTATCCATAGAAATGTCTCCTACTAGCCTTATCACCAACCTGCATTTGTTGATCCTTCGCTCAACACCAATTGCCCTTCATTGGATGACCAATTCCACTGGTATTTGACTCCCGCTTTTCGATTTTGTGCATATTAACCTCCAAGCAAACATCGACCTACAAAGGCCTCCCATTTTGTCTTCAAGTGTCCATTGGTCAAATCTCATGGAGCTACAAAGACAATTGTTATATGACCAAGAGAAGCAGGGGATATGTTTTCTCAAAGGTGACGAATTCCAACAACAACACCAAATCGAATTCTAGCTCTCTTCTTTCATCAAAGATAAATCGTAGGACTACTTCTTATCTTAGTGGAAACATAAGGTGACATATGGCATAGTTTTAAGACAATTGTCCAATCCAATTATAGGGATCTCAAAAGTTTTAGTGGGTAGTCATATGTCTCATCACCAGACCCCAAAATCGGACCACACTCCTCCTCCTTCCATTCTCAAGTGCAATGTGACAACCATTCCTACGAATATGCCAGAGCCACATGTAAAATTTTAATTTTAAGGGAGGCAGATGAAAATGACACTCTTCCCAACCCAATCCTACAAAGAGGCACCTTTGGTGTAATTATTAAATATTTTTAATGAAATAAATATCAATTTTTATAAAATATTAAAATGAAAAGTTGAAATTTTTAAATATTGTGTCACACTATTTTGATTTAAATTTCGAATGATATCAATTCCTAAAAGATTGAATGATAAAATTTGAGATGCCAATTATAATTATGTTTCTAATTTAAATAACATATTTAACAATCTAAATAAGTATGAATCACCTCATTTTGAAATAAATTATATTCTAATGTTTTTGTAAAATTGTATTAAATTAATTCTTAATCTACACACCATAAAAATAGCAAAAAAGCCTAGGTCTCCTCACACATGTCTTGAGCACCATGATATTCACTATGATCTAGACTAACACTTCTTCTTTTTTCGACTACAAATATCCATCATTGCTTTCTATAACATATAGTTGTGTCAGACTCCAAATTTAAAGCAGAACACCCAATAACGAAGTTTTTGAATAATTGAAAAGTCAGCCTAAACATGCCCAAAAAATATGCATTTCATAATAACATATTCATTGTTTCCAAAATTTAAAAAGATCTAATAAACAATTAACATGCTTCTAAAACACTTCATGACTTCGAAAAATATACAACTTATAATAACACTTCATTAAAATAGTCTAAACTTCTCAAAAGTATTATGCACTCATGTCCGCCTCTTTTCCTTCTTTCCATTTTGATTAATAGTGACTCATAGTAAAATAGATAATTGAATGCACAAGGAATATAAACATAATTCTATCTAGTTACAACACATCTCCATTGGAAACCTCAACCAATTAAAAGGTTACCTAAAGGGGCTCTTTCAAGAAATAAGCTTCTCACACTCGCGACTCTTTCAAGAAATAAGCTTCTCACACTCGCTCAGGTCATGGTCGCTCAAGTCATCACTATGAGCACCCAATTCTCCCGCAGATGGCCTTGATTTAATAATACGAAGAGATGTATCAAATATTTGCTTCTGAGATATGTTAGCCTTCCATTTAGAAGAGAGATATGTTAGCCTTTCATTCAGAGGAGAGATATGTTAGCCTTCCATTCATGCTCTTCTAAGATCTTCTATTGCATCTCTGCAATCTAAGCTATCTTCTTCTACAGATTCCAATCTATCGTCTACATCATTCAATGCCACCATAACTTCTACCATCCAAATCGTCATCTCCATTTTCCTCTCTTTTAGTTTTGTGAACTTCTCCTTCAAATCCAGTCGATGTGCTCTAACCCTTTCAATTTCATTGATTTGGGAAATCAAATTATCAATTTTGTTTTCGTTGGGACATGAATTTACATTCCCCGTGAACTCCATTTTTGCTTCAATCAAATATGCTACATCAACTTTGACAGTTATAGTCCTTTCAATATTGAGAGGTGGCAATATATTTTATAATAATGCATGTTCCTTGAATAGTCTCTGGTCTTCTCGAGTGTCCATGGAATAATGTTTATGCTCACTTGTTAATTCTCTAACTGAGATTGCAGAGTTGTGTATTGTCCTTGCCAAATCGTTCCATTTTTCATGCACTTCTTGAAGCCTCATGAATCAGTGGCACAAAATTTTGCTATTATGTCCCTAACTATAGACTCCCACCTATATTTGCTAAGATGTTGACGTATATCCCACAGTGCCCTATGGCAAAAGCCTTGCATTAGCAACTGAGGGCTTTAAAATAGGTGCTTGGGAATGACCTTGACTTGGAGATAGAACAGGAGATGGCACCAAACTTTCATTTTTGTTTACTAATCAACCAGATAGGCCTTCCAATTCATCATTATCCTTTGCAGACATTCTAGGCATCTTCTGAACCATTGCAGGCATCCCAGGCATCAAACCTCCAAGTTGTCTAATACCAAAACTATTTCTAACACCCATACCGATAACATTAGATGCACCACAACCTTTTGAATCAAGGGAGCACTATTATCTTTCCGTCCTTTGAATCAGGTAAGAACAACCTTCCTCCCATTATTTTTTAATTGTGACAAATTCTGGTATTCACGGGCCACATTAGGGAGGATATCTCTGTGCAGGTCATTTGAATGTCACATTTTCAACAAAGAACGGTCGAATCGATGCACAATCTCTTCGACGGAGAACAACATCCCATCCACTCAAACACGAACTTTATTAACCAGAAACCCAAGCGCCTTGGTCAATGGTATATGCCATGCAAAAGCTTTTCCACATGTTTGATTTTAACTGGAAAGAACGACGAAAATGGGACGCTAAAATTAGCTAGTAGTGCTTGCCCAACCCAATCCTACAAAGAAAACACCTTTAGTGTATTTATTTTTAAAATATATATATATATATTTCAATGTGCAATGTTATACTATAGAATTTTTTGCAATTTTTTTTGTCAAACCCAAACTAATATGGATTTGGCCAAAAACCCATTGCAATATCCACTACCTTATAACAAAGATAATAATTAACCCATTTCTTTTAAATATGAACCATATTTTCTAAACATGAACCATTTTTTACAGTACTTTATTGGTTTTAATATTATGTATGAATATACATAATATTAAATTTTGCCCCCACTTTATATAATATGTGCATAATAATCACACTTCAGGTGTTTTTAACTTTGTTATAAAAATATATAAACGACATTTGAAAGGTTGTGCGGGGCCCACTCTTGATCACATGCCATGGGAAAACTATTAATGCTTTTGTGAAAACCAAAAACCACTATGAGGGGGTTCCTCTGGAGGTTTTAAATGGAGGGCCCCTCTTTTAACGTCAATGGTTGACCATTAGATGGGTAGTATTGACAAATCCACTACAAGGGGGTTCTTCTTGTTTTAAACTTCAAGAGGGTTGGGACCCCCTCATACTGTCGGATTTGTGTTGACTATGTGCATTGGCCATCGTGAACCATTGATTTGGTTTATTCATGAACATAAATTAACTTAGCGTAATGGTAAATAAAATGTGTAATTTAATATATTAAAAATTAGCTAAGTACGCAGAAATTAATTTTTAATAATAATATATAATAATAATTTTAAATTAATATATAGAATAAAATTAAAATAAAATATTGACGATCATGATTAATGTCTACTAAGACTAATGTGGTCTATCGGACCTCAAGAAAAGAGAATCTAATTGTCATTCTTCAAAATCTTGTTTTTGTGATCAAGGAGTAGGGAAAGAAGCATTCCACGATTGTTATAGTTGGGATGGCTTAATAAGTCAAGAAGATTGGAGGTGTGGCTGATGATAGGGAATTGAGACCTGATGTGGGCAAGAGTCAGGCAATCTAAAAGGAAGTGTTTTTCATCTTCCACCTTCTTAGTATTACAAACTGACAAATTCTATCGTCGCAGGGCGTCTTGGGAGTAAACCACTGCCCAATCTCACTCTAAAGCTCATGAGAGTTAGTTTTAATCCTGACAATGTTCATTTTCTTCTTAGTGCCAGTCAACATAGAGAGCTAATTATGGTTATCAAGGGTGGCGTTGATCACCTTCTTATAGTGCCTAAACTTCCTTTTTACCCTCCATCTCCTTAGCATCCCACATCTTGTCGTTAAAACTAGAGGTAATAGTATCTTTGATATTGTCCTTGCTTCCCATGATGATCTCCTCCTTAATCCCCCAAAGGTTGAGCCAAGACTGAGCATCCTTATTCCACTCACGCTTCAGGCGTAACTGGGGGTTTTGACTAAAGTTAGAAGCAATTTTTGGGAGCCTCTTGGATTCCATATTGTGAAGCTTCTTCTTATACATCACATATCAAAACATAGCCGCACTTTCGATGGGGGACGGGCTAGCTTTGATCAAGAGGATAGGATAGGGAGTATATCCCTTGATCTTGATCTTGAGGTTATAGGTTATGAATTGCTTTTGGATCATCTCAATCTTTATCCACGACTCCCTAGATATATTGCACCCCCAAACTTCACATCTATATAAGATAACAGGGGTGACGAGAGTCTCAAAGAGGAACTTTTTTTACTCCAAATGTAAAGATCAGCCGACTTACAATTATTTTCAAGCTCATAAGAAGCTTTCCAACCTCCAATAATTCTACTCTCGATGCTATAATTCCAGTTGAGATGGTGAGGAAAGTCAATACCCAAATATTTATAAGAAGAAACTTGCTCAAGACAATGGTTGTCATAGACGAAACTACCATGGGTGATTTTCTTGGATTTAAAGATCATGCTTTAGTCTTGTTGGTATTAACTATCATACCCATCTTGGAGCAGTAGACATGAAGAGTCTTAAGTTGCTTGTCTAGGTCAACATGGCTCCTTGCAAGAAGAACAGCGTCATCAGCATAAAGGAGAAGAATAATGATAATACCAGCAAGCTCGATGCCTTTGCAGCCCGTAGTTTCAAGACACTCCTCTAGTTTATCGATGTAAATACCAAAAAAGGTAGGGGAAAGGGGACAACCTTGCTAAACCCTGTTATTACACACACACACACACACACATATATATATATTAATTTTCCAAACTATTTATTTGAAATAATTATAAAAAATGCAAGTATATATTTCTAATACTTATAATTAGTGAGTGAGAGTTACTCGGTTTTTTTTGCAAGAGAAAAATATCAAGAAACTTAGCAAGGGAAATGTTGTTGCTTTTGTTTTAGTAAAAGCCTCAAACAAAATTGCAACTTCAATGAGGTGTCAATATTAGATTTTTTTAATTATTATTTTTTTGATAAATGACTTTAGAACCACATGAAAATTCTCAACAATTAAAAAAACAAAATTTGATTTCTAAAAAAGTTAGAAAATAATTCTTAACTTTTAGAAATTTATTTTAATATGAATATTTGAGAAACATTATGAAAACTTTATAAGGTTTTTTTGTTTTAATAGAAGTCAATTTTTTTTTACCAAAAACCAAAAACATTATAACATTGTCTTTGGCAAGTATAATAACAGACATCCAATAATATATGTGGGACACCACTTTACTTTATTGTACATACCCTTTTGTCTTCAAGGGGAAAACGTGCTTTTAACATTGAGAAGATGTGATTGTTTAATCTTCTTGACTTCTTTGTATTTTCCAGAAATGTCTCCAAATCCTATCCACAATGTGTTGGTTTTGATCTTTCTACCAATGTCAAATATGCTCTTGCTACATTCTCCACCTCTACAACAATAAGAAATTTCTAAACAAAGTCAAATAGTTCAAAGTGAAGTTCTTGACCAAGCAAGTATATTATGGTACAGCCTCCCCAAGTACTAAATCACCAAATCATTGTTGATTTCCTATTGACTCTTCCATCAACCCTCCAAAAAATACAAATTGAAAGCCACTATAAATCCGATAAAAGTCTCTTGAGGCAATAATGTTCATGAAATTTGTCTTTGGAGTTGGATCCCATTTATCACGCACCATGTCTAAGGTTGCACCCATGAAAGCGAGGGTGTAGCCTATAACATTTTTTATCTTTATATTGTTGATATAGAATGAATCAATTATTTCAACTTGCTTGGACATTATAAGAAATGATGATGGGCTTAAGCATTGTGGATGTGACAGAATTGCATTTGTTGCAACATTAAAAACACTTACAACATAAATGCTACCATCTTCATTCAAAATTAGTTGTGCCTAGCCATCATTTCCAAGGGTTATACCTAACCATGGTGTCACTTGAATAAATTGTGTTGTTTCAACTTCCCTCATCTATGTTAATTGTTCATAAACCAGTGCCACTAGGGTTTGCTTGAGAGAATTTTGTTAGCATTTTCACTTTTGCAAGGTATTTCTAAAATAGAATTGTCTAATGGGATATCCACAATAGGTTTTAAATTAGTGAAGGAAACTTTCCTTCACAAAAATAAAAATAGCATAGAACTATTATTGTTGCTAAGCTAGGGGGGCCTACAAATCTTAGATCCTCTTAGCTAGCCAACATAGCAATATGGAAATCCATTCACTGCTCTATAGATCTTTGGTCATTTCCTTGCCTATTTCTTATCATACTAACCCAACATGCATCAAATCGTGACCCCCACTGCCTAATTAAGTTCCAGAACTCTCTAGTGAACAATGGGCATGCAAATTTCATTTTTAGAGAGCCTAAAACACATTAACAATGTCCCAATATGTGATTGGAACTTTTTCGGACATCTGAGCACCCAAAACCCTATATAAATACTCCAAGCAATCTAGCAACCTTCTCACTCGAAAATGGAAGCTATTTACTCACAAAATCATTTCTCTAGGCACCCATGTGTCTTTAATCTCTCTAGACATTGTTTGAATGAATTCATGGATGTATGATCCACATGTTTTCCCCGTTTTCCCACACCACTGGTCTAGCAACCCACAAATTCTGAGATGGAAACTTTCCCATGCTATCTAATGAATTGTGAAAGTACTCCACAACCACCACTTAGCCCCCATAAATGTGGTGAGTGGTTGCTTTAACCACCCATTGCATCATTCAATGAAATATGGGCTAGTGGGAAACCAAGGTAATAAAATTTTGAATTCAACTTTTGGTGTAGATATCTAGGTGGTATTTTTTTGGCAATAACAATCATGGTTAATTTCATATAACCCCCTCACAAATTCCCACCCATGTTATCATAGTTTGTATCAATTCTCGCATTCCCAATCAGTTGCTCAACATTTATTTACCAAAGAAATATTTAGATAAACATCATTTTCATATTGTTCAACTTAGTTTGTCACCACTACGACACTTAAACATCACTACAAGTGATAATTACGTAATTAGTTACAGTAATCCTGGGATTCAAAATGGGGTTGTTACAAAAAGGGTACTTATTATTCCTAGAGGAGGAAATAAGGATGGAACTTGGTAAAAGGAAAACTTATGATTGGAATTCCCTCCTCATGATGGTGTTAAAGAGGCTCGAGTAGTATGATCGATAAATGGCTATAAGAAAGAAACCTTTGACAAAGATGGTGTTGAGGTAGTAAGTGGTTGAGATGTTGTCGATGTACAAACATTGGATGGACCAAGGGGGTGACTATCGATGAAGCATTATAATATGTACCAAGCAATGTGGAATATTGAAATATTTTGGGACAAACATTAGAGAATGAAAACATGGTTTGATTCCCATCCACAAAAGGAAAAGCTTTGTCAAGGTTGAGTTGATCTTTGTGATATCTAAGATAATTAATGCCAACAACCTTATTGTCATGGGTGAATCTCACAGTACAAAAAAACTGAAGAGGCAATAGCCTTCATTATGTATATATATTAGTGTCCTAACACTCTTAGACAACATTCTTGATTTTAACTAAAAGTTGGAAGACAATAGATGGAGGAAAACAAGGTTCAACTTTATTGATATCGAAAATAATATTTTTTCCATCTAAAGGATCAATCGTACCCAATGCATATAGTAAAGCATTTTATTGTGTAGCACAAACCTGTGGGACTTATAAGGATGACATAGCGACACAAAATTGAGCTAGATCATTAATCATACTATAATTATGGGTAGCCCATTCATGAGAGTTATGGAAATTCTAAGGTAAAGGAACCTTTGGAACCTAGGAGGTCTAGAGATCAAAGGCGGGTTAAGGAATCTGCAAAGGATCTCCATTACAAGCCAATGAAGGGGCATTTGGCTCATAGATGATGCTTCAGAGGGAATACCACTAGTTATAATTGGAAAGTACCATCTCCCAAAGGGTTGGATTTGGAAAGTTGACAAGAAGAAATGACTTCTAGAGCGGATACAAATACTTGTTGAAAAAGGGTTATGCAACATACTTAGTTATCACAACAAAGGTGGGGTGAGTTTAGGAATAACCTAATTTGGTGTTGCTTGAGCTTCGTCAGTCAACTCCTTTAATAGAAGTAACCTAGGTAAAAATGGACATTGTTCGGTATAATGCCCATATACACCACAAATAGAGCAAGGATGATTACTTTGAAGTGTAGAAAATCTGATGGTAGGTTAACCTGATAATGCAATATAAATCAAACCAGAATACTATAACCTACTTCTACTATCAATTTGTGGAAGCTTAAAAATCAAGTTGAACAATATAACTAGAAGAAGAAGAATCAATCGCACAATAAACATGAAAATACTCTGGGGAAAGCCTCAGCTAAAAACCCCACACTATTTTATTATCATAAACGGTGGAAATACATAGGAATTATACAAAGCGTTGGCTCTCACATCTAGCCAGCTCTCAGTACAATCCTCACAGATGCTCACAGGAAATCTTGGCTTCTCTCCAGCCTTCCTCTCTACCCTCTAAGCTCCTATTGCCTTGCGCTATTCCTTATGGATGATTCTCTGTTACCAAGTGGAAAACTCTAATCTCACACACTTCAAAATTGCCCAATCCTCAAGTATTTATCCTTGACTGCATGCATGAGGTTTCTCTTTGAGAAAACACATGCAACTGATAGTACATTGTCCTTGACTTTAATCTCAAATGGGTCTTTCTCAGAATAGACATGGATGAGTTTCTAATGAGGGAATCTTCAGTTAACTGGAGTAGCACTAGTTGAGTGCATGCATGCATCAACTGACTGTTAACTCTCTATTAGTTCCTCAAATAGTTTGGAACTAATTTAACTGGACTGAACTCAGTAAACCGAGTTAACTAATTACAACTCAAATATAACTCAATCTTATCTCCTTAATTTAAGGGATAACTCTTGCATGACTTCAGAAAGATTTCTAACTTGAATTTCTCCAGCTAATTAATTTTAAATTAATTATTTATTTATTTCCAAGTAGCTGTTAAGACTAAATTTGATTTTAATTCACAATTTAATTCAAGGACAAATTAAATTGGAATATTCTTGATGCCATATTTCAACACTCCCTCTCAACAAGAAAGGGATTATTTGCCACCCCAATCATGTCTCTATGGAACTCGAATTTACACTATGACAATGCCTTTGCCAAAATGTCAGCGCCTTCCTCCTCTGTAGAAATATACTGCAGCAACATGATCCTCCTCGCCCTATGAAAAGCCACGGGTAACAAATCTTGCCTTATGTTTATCCACACTACCATCAGTAGCTTGCTCTACCTTGTAAAGCCAATGGGAACTCACAACTGACTTGTGCTCCAGTCTCGAAACCATGTCCCAAACACTGTTACGAACTATGGAGTCATACTCCTCCACCATAGCATCAACCCAAATCCGTTGCCTCACTGCTTCCTCAAAGGAATATGGCTCGGTCTCAACACATTCTCCAGCAAGGGCCATGTATCCAGTGTACCTCTTAGGTGACCTCCTTTGTTTGCGTTGATAAGATGGTGCTCCCACATTCTCTCTCGCATCCTCCAACAATCTGTCAGCTTCTCTTGTGCGCTTCCGTCCATCTCTGGAAGACTTTGCTTAAGTGGATGTCTCCACTCCTGGAACCTCTACATGTGGCTGCTATGCATCAGTATGAGGCTCCTCCTCCTTAGGAACCAACAGTTCCTCCACAGCTTGTAGTTGGAGCTCCCTATCAAGGGAAACTCGCATTGCCTTCTGCTCATCAAACTTGAGATCTCTGTGAACCATTGTCCTCTGACTGGTATGCAAGTACACCCAATAGTTGTGAGGTGTATTAGCGTACCCCACAAATATCCCCAACTCTACTTTCGGCTCAATCTTCTTACATGCATCCTTTGTCACATGGCAATATGTCGATGAGCCAAAGATCCTGAAGCGGCCCACATCTGGTCTCTTATCGAAGAAAGCTTCCTCTGGTGTCTTCATCCCAATTATGCAATGCGGGCTTCTATTCTACAAATAGACCGATGTGTTGCATGCCTCAGTGCACAAGTGAAGTGGTAGGCCTTGGTCATGCAACATTGCCCGTGTTGCCCCTACAATAGTTATGTTCTTCCTCTCAGCCACCCCATTCTGTTGTGGGTTATGAGGTGTCGTCAACTCTCGTTTAATTCCTTCTATTGCACAAAAGTCCTTAAACTCTTGAGAGACATATTCTCCATCATTATCGCTTATCAAGGCCTTGATCTTCTTCCCTGACTCTTTCTCAACCAAAGGTTTGAACTCACAAAACTTTGTGAAGGTTTGGTCCTTCTTCTGCATGAAATAAATCCAACATTTATGAGAATAGGCATCAATGAAAATCACATAATACCTTTCCTTCATTGTGGATGCCGTCAAAAATGGTCCACAGACATCAGTATGAACTCACTCTAAGATAGCCTCTGATCATGAAAGGAATACTTGGTGTACTTTCCCAAGGTACAACCTTTGCATGTGTCAACTTGTTCAAGTTTACCTTTGGGAAGTCTTGTAGATATCTGTTGCATTATCTTCAAAGCCCCATGATGCAAATGGCCCAACCACTTGTGCCACAACTCACCAATGTCTTGGCTTTGCACTAATTTTGCTTTCATACTCAATGTTGCACAATTATCTACCTCTAGTTTATAGAGATTCTTCACCCAAATCCCTATCCTCTTGGTCTAGCCCGTGGCTATGTGTCTTAGGAATGCCTTTCCTTTACTGAATACAACATCATGGCCTTTGTCCTCCAACATCGCGACTGGTACCAAGTTCTTCTTCAGTCCAGGCACATACATCACATCTATCAAGGTGAGAGGAGCTCCATGCTCCCTTTGAAAAGCAACTGTACCCACTCCTGAACACTATACCTTCCGTTTTCACCCACCTCTATGTGCATCTTGAGGTCTTTCTCCTCCAAGGCACTAAATAAATTTTTATCACCAGTCATGTGGAATAAGGCTCCACCGTCAAGATACCAGACACAACCCATTGTCGATGACACCATGCATAGAATGATGGCAAAGTCCATTTCGAACTGAGAGGATAATGCCTCACCTTCTGATCCTTCTGAGGATCCCTTCTTAGATTTATTTAATGGGCAATTAGTCGCATAATTTCCCATCTTGTGACAATTAAAGCATCTTACTTTAGACATGTCACCCTTCTTCCCTCCATGAGAAGAATTCAATTTGAAATGGGAAGCCTTCCACTTCCCTTTCCTTGCCTTACTTGATAAGGCCAGGTTTTCCTCATCATCATTCTTGGATGAAGAACCATCTCATGTGCTCCTCCTGATCTCCTCCTGCATAAGATACGACCACAGTCATTCCCAATCCGGCAGTTTCTCCCTTCCATTCACGGAGTCCTGGTAGCTATTCCAACTCTTTGGAAGGCACACGAGGCTCATCATATCATCATCAACAATAGTTATTCCCACACTGCCAAGCTCATCTCTACAGGTGGTGAGCTTGTTCAGATATGTGGAAATAGTATCACCCTTCTCCATCTTGATTCTTCGAAGCTTATCCTTGAGCGCCAATTTCCTTTGGTCGTTATTGTTCTGGCAGAGGTCCTTCAATGTCTTCCACATTGAAAATGGAGTATCCTTCCCATGGAGACTCGAGATAATATGGTCTCGAACTCCCTTAAGGATGATCCGTCTCGCCTTCGCCACACACTTCTTCCACTCAGCCAACTCTTGTGCATTAGTTGAAGCTGGCTTTGGGATTTCTTGATCAATGAATTCCTTCAAGCCATTGTCTTCTAATACAGCCTCCATTCTATCTTTCCATGCTATGTAATTCGATCTACCTTCCAAGGCATACTCGAGTCTCAATCCATAGAACTCCATTGGCAAACCTTGAAGTATGATATGAATTCGATTTGCCCCTGTAACCTAGAACTTCAAACTTCGAAATCTCTTCTCATTATATTGTTCATAGCTTTGATACCATGTAGAAAATTTCTACAAATCTTGCTCTGATACCATGTAGAAAAATTCTACAAATCTCCCTCTGATACCATGTAGAAAATCTAATGGTAGGTTAACCTAATAATGCAATATAAATCAAAGTAGAATATTATAACCTACTTCTACTATCAATTTGTGGAAGCTTAAATATCGAGCTGAACAATATAACCAGAAGAAGAAGAATCAATTGCACAATACACATGAAAATACTTTGGGGAAAGCCTCAACTAAAAACCCCACACTATTGTATTATCATACATGGTGGAAATACATAGGAATTATACAAAGCTCTCACAGCTAGCCATCTCTTAGTACAATCCTCGCAGACGCTTACAGGCAATCTTGGCTTCTCTCTAGCCTTCCTCTCTACCCTCCAAGCTCCTATTTCCTTGCGTTGTTCCTTGTGGATGATTCTTGGTTACCAAGTGGAAAACTCTGATCTCACACACTTCAAAACTCTGATCTCACACATTTTCCTTGACTTTAATCTCAACTAGATCTTTCTCAGAATCGACATGCATGAGTTTCAGATGAGGGAATCTTCAGTTAACTAGAGTAGCACTAGTTGAGTGCATGCATGCATCAATTGACTGTTAACTCTCTATTGGTTCCTCAAACAGTTTGGAATTAATTTAACTGGACTTAACTCAGTAAACTAAGTTAACTAATTACAACTCAAATCTAACTCAATCTTATCTCCTTAATTTAAGGGATAACACTTGCATGACTTCAGAAAGACTTCTAACTTGAATTTCTCCAACTAATTAATTTAAAATAAATTAATTAATTATTTCCAAGTAGCTATTAAGACTAAATTTGATTTTAATTCTCAATTTAATTCAAGGATAAATTATATGTTAGTGGAAAAACCTGTGAACAATTTATGAAACCAACGTTTCGGACTAGCTTGGTGAGTCCATCATCAGGGCAATGTGATTTGTATTTTGAGAAGAGAGAGCGTGAAATTATGGAGCTATCTCTCTCTTCTCAAAATACAAATCACATTGCCCTGATGATGGACTCACCAAGCTAGTCCGAAATGTTGATTTCATAAATTGTTCACAGATTTTTCCACTAACATAAAATTCTGTCAACCTGTATGGAATCTCTCTTTAACATAAGGATAAATTAAATTGGAATATTCTTGTTGTCATATTTCAAAATGAAGCTAAAGGTTCTTTCATTGTTTTGGTCGGGAATTATAACCTTGACCCTTACTTGGAGTATCCAGGTTGCCTCCAATATTTTTGGGTTGTTGATTTTGGTTACCTTAATTCCCTTGATTTTAATGTTGGCTACTTTATTTTCTCTTCCCCTTGTTTTTCTTTTTATTTTTATTATTTGGATTTTGGTTGTAGGGATGGGTACATTTTGCTAAGCATGTGTCTAACCTTTCAATAGGAGATGCAAGCTTACCAACATTGACTGTGGGTTAAGGTAATATGACCATAGGAACTAAAGTTGATGGTAAGGGGATAAGAAATGGAAAATATGGATTCAAGAGTTTCCCAGTATAAGAGGAACCAGTACAAGCATGAACATTCATGTGTTATTGTGCAATCATACTTAAATAAGAGGTGTTAGTTCCCATTTGGAATGTGGAATGACAGGAATTTGGTGGAGAATTAGTGTAACTATAAGGACTTAAGGGACACCCTATAGGGTATGGGAAAAAAGAGGTACTAACTCGACCATATGTGGTACCATATACATTATGTCCAAGGGGGTAACAATGTAGATTATTATGAAAAAAAAACTCAATAATACCATTAGAAATAGGGGATACCTCAATGTAAACAAGTCATCCAAGCAAAATTGAAGGGAAACAAGAAGGATGGTATACAAATACCCTAACCCGGGGTAGATCAGGTCATATTATTGTGTTTTTTGGATGGATTCATAGTTATTTCTCGACATGGTCATGGCCATGTATTTAGTCATTGGAGGAAGTAAGGACTTCAAGAACTGGGGACTTTAAGAACCAGTCAATAAGGAATCCATCATTAATCTTGGGCTTACACGAACACTGTATCCTACACCATTCATGAATGTGACTAATGATATGGGTATTTATAGTATTACAAAGATGTTAAGTATCTCAACCCCTACATCACGATGAATTGGGAATTGAAAAAGGTCAAGAAAACTTTGGCTATGGACTCAAAGGTGCTATGGGAATTGGCTAGTTGATCATTGTACCATTTGGTGACCACACCTGTGAAGGTACATTGAACCCACTACAATCTAATTAGTTCAGTAGATACTATTAGAGGAACACAAAAGGTGGCTTAACATGATATAATAGGAGGTATCCTCTCCAATAAAACCCTTGAACTAAGGTATATCTAAGGGTAACTTGGTCAGCATAGCTACCTAGGCAATGTTATGCTAAATATGATCATTTATAAGTTTGCTCAAATATGGGAGATTTGGGTTTTCATTTTATCTTAATTAAGGTTGGGATTAGTTACTGCCATGGTGGAGAATTAGGGTCATAATGAGGGTAGATAAATGTAAACTAGTCGAAGGGAGACTAACTCTAGGAAACCTGAATAAGATGGTGTCAAAGGGGATGAGTTTTCTAATTTGAAGGGACTAGACTTCTCGAATTCAAGGGTTTCCTTGGGGTTGAGATGATTCCTAGTTGTAAACATCTCTCAAAAAGACAAATGATATATCACAAAACTAGAGTCACAAAAGCAGACAACCAAGCAAGAAGTGATCGACAACAACGCAACATAGATAGGTGGCACAACAAGTGGTTTCAAGTGTGTTTGAAGTCACAATATGAATGTCCTTATTGAAGCTTCCATCATAACCAAGAAAAATACTTTAGGCAAGAGATAAACTAATAAGTGCTCAAATAAGCCTAGACTATGACCATTCGAAACCACTTTCTTCTAAATTATTCAATGCATCATCAAAGAAAGAATATGAAGAATATAAGGAGGACCTTCCAAACAATTATCATGATAAATGATGAAATCCATTGTGAAGATGAGTGAACGTATGAATGAAATAATTATAACTAGGAGTAAAATGGTGATGAAATCCTAATGGCCCATAGAAAATAGTCTCAGGTGCCCTCCCTCTTATGAGATCCACACAAGAAGAAACCTAGTAGAACGACGAGTAAGATACCTCTTCATGGATACATGCAATAATTTATATTTCCTTTTAATTGAAATCAAATGATCAGTGGATCTTAAGTATTAAAATATCTAGGAGCATAAATCAAATCTTTGATCCCAACATTGGCATTATCCACTTTGAAGGGCACCCCTATTGCTAAATGGGCCTTCACTATATCTAATAAAAAGGATTTCAAGTTCCCTAATAAGTCAACCAATATGTTCTATATGTGAATGGTTGTCGTGAATTATTTGGATTCCTATCCCCACAACCCTAAATTAACTACGATCTCTTTTTGGGCTCAAGTGGGAGTTGAATGAGTTAAGTGATTAATTGTAGGTTGTTTTTGGGGCATCAACCAAGCATAAGATTAAGGAGTGATGTGTGTGTATTATATGTTTAAAAAACTTCAAAAGGAAATGTTTAATATGAGTAATTGTAAGTATGTTATTTTAAATTAAAATGCTAATTGAAAATTAAGACAAGTCCTAAAGTAAAAGGAACTTTTTATCTCCCTTAACAATTTATCTAAAGAGAAATAAGCATCTATAAATTTAGATAAGGAAGAACAAAGTCCTGCTAAAACCAAGATATTGATTAGGACTAAATGAGCATTGTTTTCATCACATATAACCTTTTTTTTTTCTCATTCTAGTTGAATCAAGACACTGGGATTTGGGAAGTATATACAAAACTGTTTGAAACCTGTCACTAGGGAAAGAAGGTGCAGACTAGTAAAAAAAATACTAGGATTTGGAATCATAGTGTTTTGAATTGATTCTTTAATATCTAACGATTACCTATATTTGACCTATGTATGGATAAACCATGTATATGTTGATTTCAATAATATTTGTAGACCCTAGCCATATCTATAGAAAGTGAACTTTGAGTGAGTCAACAAAATTCAACTCTTAGAACCGGTTACCACCCTCATCCCATTATATTGCCATGGTTGTTTATGAATTGTAGAATATGGCAGAAAGTAATTGCTTGGTGGATATGCTTATTATAATACCACACCACATAAGGGGATGACCCTATACGCGAATGAAGCATAGTGAAGCTCCACCAATTTTGATCATGGCTTTGCAAACAAAAACATGAAAATAGTGATGTTTATAGGCCTTGGTTCCTCTAGAAAGTATATACATCAACAATATATAGAGATAGAAATGCAAGGTCCTAGATGTGGGCATTAAAATTATATAAAATGTCAGCAATTACATAGCTCTTGCCTCATAGAATTTTGAGACAAAAAAAGTAAGCATATTAACCTTAAATTCTTTTTTCCATAAATTGAGAACTAAGTACCAAAGTGTGCCAAAGCTTAAGATGCCATCCTTGCTTATCATTATTGTACTATAATTATTTTTTGGAGTCAGATAGCCTATGCATTTAATGAAACTACAATTCACCCAATCCATCATAAACTCATCCAAGGGGAAAAGGAAAACAAATTGGAGTAATTGTACCATGATAAGGTTGGTACATATGCTTACATGTTTGTGGGGTTATAGCAAGGATGTGCCCTGGTGTGACAATATTTGGTGAATTATTTGTCTCTTTCTTGGGCTGCCATGTTGTCATCCCATCCAAGGATCCTATTTGAAGTCTTCCTTTAGTTTACCATGTCTTAAGTCCTCCCATTTCCATACGAGGTCTTGTTTTATTTGATCGACTCCTTTATTGGTAATTCTATCAGCTAAGCCATTGGCTTTGTGACAAATATGTGATGCAATGATAGATGGGATGATTCTCGTTAATGATGTTATTTGTTCCAAACTAGCAGAGAGTCTCTAATGAGTAGTGATCATATTAGGTTGAGATTCGTAAAGAATTTTGGTAAGGGCTTGAACCACAAGTTGAGAATGCCCCTCTAGAATAATATTGGTAAAGCCTTTGTGAATAGCCAACTGCAATCATTTTACCATTGATAGGAGTTTCGTGCCATTGTTTGTGTTGTGATCTAAGAAAATTGAATACATAGAGATGATATTACCTTGGGCATCTCTTATTACACCGCTAGCACTAAAGGGACAAGGATTACCTTTGGAAGCTCTATCAAAGTTAATCTTAACAAATTGGCGAGATGGAGGTATCTAAGATTCCCAAGTTAAGATAATTTTTTTGATTAAGGGGATTGGGCCAATAAGGTAGTTTTGCTACACATTCCATGCTTCTAAGACATATGTTTCACTGGATTTTGGTAGTTTAGTTTCATTAGACCATTGGATGATCCTCATAGTCTTGTTAATATTGGATTTGATGATTCCCCGCAGTACCTTTGTGTCTCTTTTGAGATCTTTGAAATATAATTTGTTACGTCCTTTCTAAATTGTCCGGAGGATAAACCTTGAGAACATGATGTATATCTCATTGAGAATGGAATTTTTTTTTGACTTAATTTATTAGGTTGATATTAAGTTTGCGATAATACGCAATAGAAAATCTTGGAGAGAGTTACAATATGCCAACGATACATATTTTGCTAGAGAAAGAATGGAAAGACGCCTTAGGCCTTATTCTAAAAATCCATTATGAACATACAATCTTTGTACTAGATAGCAACTATAGATATGACAAAATTGACCCCCCAAAAAGACAACTTTACAAGCAACCATTCTTCAAACAGGAGGATCTATGGACATTTCGTCTAATAGGGATCCACAACAGCTACTTCCTGAGCTGCATTGGTCTTCTTCATTCTATTGGGCTTGGAGATCAACAATTTGGCAACACAATTCTTCATTTTCATCTTCTAACTGGTTAACATGTGTTTTGAGATGTTGCATTTCATCCATGAGGAGGAGAATTGAATTATGAAGTTGTTTAATATGTGTGTGGAGATCATTATCTGTGCCTTGATGGTCAATTAGAGGGTGAGGAAAAGAATCACATACCTTGGAACCTCCTGGGCCATTAGGGGTAGAGCCGAACAGTCCATGCCCTCCAACTATGCAGAAGAAGGAGCACCGAGTTGAGGAGCTCAAGCTTTTGGAGTAAAAAGGGCTGAAATTGCAATTACAAGAAAAGGGGAGGGGAACTTGACAAACAAAGAGTAAAAAGGGAGGAGGGATGCACATGAATTGGAAACCGAGGATACTGAGAAAACAAATTTTTCTAGAGAAGGAACTAAATTATATAAGCTACAAGACTTCAACCAAAGCAGAAAGGCATGATGATCCAATTGCAGAAAACTAGAGGCTCCGAGGAGAGAATTCAACTTGGTAAATAGAAGGTTAAAACAATCCTTGTGTTACACTTTTAACCGAGTTTCTAACTCTAAATCCACTAAACAGTTTAAAGATGGGATTGCAAGATAAAAGGGAATTAGGGAAGCCCATACCACATAAAAGAGGATTGCTGAAATTGAAAATTGAGATGCTTTGAAGTACTTTATCACTGCGTAGCCTCTAATATGACATCATTTTTTTTAAGTGCCACACGAACCAGTGAAACTAGAGCTGAAGATGGCATATAATACTTAGAAATGGCAAGGGGGAATTTCACAACACAAAGAAAAGGAGAGCAGCAAGTGACCTTAATTCCTTTCCTCCTGTGACAAGCAGAGACAAAATGATTCCACTACCCATCAGGAAAACTGCCTCGCTCCAACTTCCAGACAGAGGCAATTCTCTTGGAATTGCTTCAAGTGATATTCATGAATGGCTATAAAAATGAATGTAATAATTTCCCATGCTTGAGCATTCGATTCAACCTTCAATTGCATCAAATCACCCATCCTTGCAACCCTACTGGAAGCTTGAGCGAGGATTAATTTTCTTACATAGCACAAGTTGCCTATAGGAAGATCCACCTGCATAGGGAGGGAGGGCACATGTTGATCATGCATGCTACCCTCCAAATCAGCCTTGATAACTATCCTATGATGCTAGATGATATGAATATGCCCTCTGAAGCATGATGGGATGGAATTTGAAGCCATGGTGGTCAACTTAATGGAGAATTCTATATGCACACAATAATCTAACTTCTTATTGAGAGGATGAGAGAATTCACCTAGATAGAGTTTCATGTAATAATTCTCATGACAGGTGCCCCATTAATCACTAATTAACCTATTGCAAGGAGAAATTATGGATTTTCTATAGCATATGTTGTTGTATTTTGACGTCTCAAGATGTGGAAATAGTACTTTGAATAAAAAGAGACCAGAAGACCGGTGATCCTAGATAGAGGAGGTTGAGACAATTGTTTTTAGGAGAGAATTCCTTTAGGATATGTTGAATAATGATGAGGGAGTATCCAACGATCACAATTTCAAACACCTCCCTTTATTGTGCTAATAGGAAGCTAAAGTGGAGACCATAGATTCCTGCCACATTGTTTGTCCTCTATCCTAAATCCCATGCATATTGGACTTCTTGTTTTCCATCGGGACCCAAAAGGACCCCCCCTCCTACCACCGCTGAGAATGAAAAATTCAAAGGGTGATATCCTCCAATTTTATAGAGTGTTTTTGATGTTGTCCCTATTATTGTCAGACTCTTTGAATAGTTCTAACCCTCAACCCTATAGAAAGTTTATTTCTAGACATGTATTGAAGAGGTGTTCTACATTTTCTTCATCCATCAAGTAAATGAAACAATATGATGAACCTTAGAATACCCTTATTTGGAGCTTATCTTGGGTAAAAAAATTCCTATGAGTTGGAAACCATAGGAAAGTTGCCACCTTAGGCCACAACTTTGCATTCCAAATTTGTTGCCATTTTCTACCTCTTTCTAGCTTGCTATGGTTTTATTCCATTACATAGGTTGCCTTGGTGCTATAATTTTTTGTCACGTGAGTACCCCATATTAATATATCTTGTCCCTGGTCCTTACTTATTATTCTTTAGCATAGTATTATGTCAAGGAGAAAGAGGGATTTCTCGATCATTCCATTAGACCGGTCTTATCTAGCAAGCCATGAATAATGACTCTATTGAGGTTGTTCATCATTTTCTTTCTAGTAATAACTAACTATGTTTCAATCCCTCTCCAAAATTTTAGTTTAGGTTTCAACGATGGCTTCATTAGTCCAAAAAATATGTTCTCGTTACAAATAATCCTCCCAAAACAAAGTCGTGCTCCATTACTTACCTCCCAGGACCAATATTTTTGCACTCGGTATTTATTGGACAAGCATTGCTCCAAATTAAATTTCCAAGATGATGCCCTCCATCCTTACTAGTTTTTCTTCATCTATGTCATTGGTATATTTTGATCTTAATATATTACTCCATAATTCATCATTGCACCTAAGCTAGGGCCACCATACTTTTGTTATCAATACCTTGATAGTAATTTGGGGATCTTTTATTCCTTGGCATCCAACTAATTTAGGGAGACAAAATTTGTCCCAAGACACTGAGGACCATTTTTGTTCTCCACTTGGGCTACCCCACAAGAAGGATCTCTAAAGGTTCTTTATCTATTTCAGTATTTTGGTAGGAGCCACCATAACCAAATATAAGTAAAGGGGTAAGGAGTGTAGAACAAACTTAATGAGCAGGACTCTTCCAGCAAAGGATATGAATATGAAGGTCCAACTTCATAACTTGTTCTCAAACTTGGAGAGAAGGGCTTCCCCGGAAGCATTTTGGACAACATTGGCTAAGAGGAGAGTACCGAGGTATTTTGAAGGGAGAGAACTTCACCAAAACCTAGAGTTCTCATAATGTTACATTGGATATTTAGGGGATTGTTGAAGAAATAGAAGAAATATTTGTGTGATTAGTTTGGGCACCTAAGTGTTGGTTTTAACCTTGTACAATTAATTGTTGCAAATAAATTCTTAAAAAAAAATAGATATTATGCAATGGTGCACACACACATTTAACACATATATTTTGCCCTAGAAACCAAAATCGGTAAAACCAAAAATATTTTTTAGTATATCCTATCTTTACAATATTACAATACAATATGTGTGTCCCCCCCCCCCCTTCCCCCAATCCATTAACGCTATGTTAGAATATGATCATAGTTACTTGATCAAATTTGCATTACCATGGACATCAAAATTGTGTGTCATGAAACCACTAAAGGTGAAAACCATATGGAGAAAAAACGCTTAATAAAATACCTCTTGATAAAAATCGATCATTCTTTGCTCAATGGGCCCCTTCAGGGCTTTGTATGGGTGCTATCATCCCCCTACTACTCAATGCAACAAGTTTCTCTTGGGGATAGTCATGCAAAGAATATAACACATACCCAACATTCTCCCACTTGTTGTTTTCTTTGCATATCAAGGATCATAGGATTCCTTTATCAATATCTAAGGCAATAATTCCCATTATTTCTTTGCACCAAGAAAACTTCTTACTAATCATCGAATTTGTTTGTAATTGACAACATCCTTGAAGCTATCCACCTCCATTGTAACAACCTCGGGCTAATTTTCTATATAAATGAAATAAGACCAACGTCATGGAACATGTATTCCAAGTTGAATGGAGGGGAAAACATTATAGCGGGGATCACTTGTGGTTAATTAATAGCTATGGAAATTTGCAAAGGGATTACCAAAGGCAAGAGGCAATAAAGGGAAATGTAATATAAGAAATAAAGGAAATTAGAGAAAAAGGAAAAGGAAAGGAAGAGACTAGACAACAATGATAAAAAGGCATTAGAGAAATAGTTCAAAGTTTTTTGTCGGTTTGGATTTTGATCACTTTTAGAAAGAGAGCTCTAAGAGATGAGAGAAGAAGCACTTGGTCACAAGTAAGCAAGCAAAGGAAAGCAAGGGAGCACAAGGAAAAGTTGGAAGAGTAGTTATAGCAAGAAAACATTGCAAGTAGCAGGTTGCATGTGTGACTTCATTGCTAAGATTTGGATGTATGGTACATGTATTTGGTTATTTGATTGCTTTGTTGTCATTGGCATGGGATTTGTTTGGATTGATAGTGGATTTTGGCCTTGCTTGCCATTTCCTAGATAACCATGGTGTTGTGGGTTCCTTGTCTTGGTTTAAGTTTTGGATGGCCATTAGACTTTGGATCTTGAAGGGGTGGTCTCAAGAAATTCCCAATATTCAAGGGTGGAGATGTGATGTCTCCTAAAACTCTTGACAAATGGGTGGAGACATGATTCCTTTGGATATGGTGAAGAAATTTGGAAGCATCCTAGCTTGTTTAGTTTTGGTGATTTCTGGACCGTTTTAGGTGAAATCATTGTTGTTGAGGGTTGAGGTGGTATAACCTCTGGAATCCCTAGTTGGCTCTATTTTGGTTTATCCCATGTGATCCCACATTCATGTTTGGAATATGGCATGGGGGTGATTGGTTGAAAGAGCGAATTGGTTCAGCCCAATCTATGGTCAGGTGGTACATGGAAGTCCCTGACTTGGTTGGCTTTATGCATATGTTATTATATGTTATTTATTTCTTATTGATGATCAATGAGCATAAGTGTTGATTTAATGTTGTTTAAATGACTAGTTTGTCTTGCCCTAATTATGGTTAAATGTTGGTTACATGCATGGTATATTTCTTATTATATGATGTGATTTTGATCTAGATCTAATTCATGGTTTAATGGCTCATGGTTGATTTATATGAATGCATGTGATAATTTGTGTTTTATTACAGCTAGTGCAAGAGGGCGGTGAGTCTTCTTGATCAATATCTGATAAATTAATGAAAACAGTGAACAAATTATGCATTCATGACCTATAGGTACCATAGTCACACAGTGTTTGTATAAATGAATAATTTGGAGCGCCAACTTCCCAAGGTTGTAACTTTGGCATAGGATCTCCATTTGGCTATCATAATACCTCATTTCTAAGATATTTGTTGAAAAAATGTAGCAAGAAAAGATCAATTTTACTTTAGCCTTAGTCAAAATGAGTAAATCGAATTTCCACATCAACAGGAAAACTTGGAGGAAGTTAACTAGTGTGACGTAGATCTTTTCACTCAGTTAGCTGAGTAAACTCGAGTTAGAGGGCTTGGAGTTTAGTTATGCATGTGTGATTGCTAAATTTTAGTAATATAGTTCAATTATTTTCAATTGTATTCAGTGAACTTACCTCTAACTATTGATAGAGCCAATTGAAGGTTAGTTGTGCAGCGGAACAACAATCTAACTCAAAGATTTGTTAGTTAATTGATCGATTGGCCCAAAATAGCTAGTGCATGCAAGGAATTCAAGTTCCTCATTTGAATTGGAGATGACAAGGAAGTGTAACATCATCATAGACTAGTTTTGAGTGTACATGTGATGCATGAGTCAGAAGATCAATCCTTGGGAATTGTGCAATCAATTTGCAGGAAATTCCTAATTTTTAGGGGCTAATTTCCTCAAGATTTGAGCAAGGAAATAGGAGGATTTGTGAACAAATAATTAGCTAAGTGTTGGCTAGATTTTCTCATTGAGAAGAGATAACAATTATTCCTTTCCAGGTTGAGATCAGAGTTGGAGCTAGAAATTGTAATAGTTTCTCTATTCAATTGATTAAAGCAAAGAGGCCTGAGGGGTTTTTCGCTACTGGGTTCCCCTAAAAATCACTATGCATTTGTGGTTTTGCTTATTGCATGTCTATGCATGTTGTTCTAAATTATGGTTTCCATTCAGTAGACCAGTAGAGTATAATTGTGTATCTTGTTTTTCAATATTAGATCTTGAGCAGTTGCAATTTCTATCAAATTTTTACATGGTATCGGAGCCCTGAAATCACATTAGAACAAGTATTTTGAACTTATCTCTTAGGATTTTTTTTTGGCAACTTCAACACAACGTTTTTGCTTCAAGATCAAGTGAATGCATTTCAACGAACTAAGATTGGAGTATGCCCTGGAGGGCAGCTTGAATTTCATAGCCTGGAAGGATAGAATGGAACAAATGCTTGATGACAATGGTTTGTTAGAATATGTTAAAATTGACATTGCAAAATCCTAGTAGTCTGATGCAAAACAATTTAGGCCAATGGAAGAAGGATGTTGCAAAGGCCAGGATAATTCTTCTAGAACGTGTGAGAGACCATGTGGTCTCAAATATCCATGGCAAAGAGACACCATTTTCTATGTGGGAGACACTAACTTAGCTATTCAAAAATAGCAGTGACCATAGAAAATTGGCCCTAAAATATAAACTTTGAAACATAAAAATGCAGAAGAATGATACTATTCCACAATATCTCTCCAGATTTACGCAAGTTCATAATGAGCTTGGAGGGGTTGGGGTGAATGTTGTAGAAGATGACCTGGTGAGCCTAGCTCTTCTAGGCCTTCCAAAATCCTGGCACAGCTACCAGGACTCTATGAGTGGAAGGGAAAATTTACTAAATTGGGAAAGGTTGTGGTCCGATTTGGTTTAAGAAGAGTTCAAGAGAAATAATAGAGATGGAACATCATCCAAAGCTGAGGATGAGGAGAATTTTTCCTTGGTTGGAAAGGGGAAGAAGACCCAGAGAAAACCTAAATCAATCCAAAATAATGTCAAGAAGAAAGACTTGAGCAAGCTAAAATGCTTCCACTTCCACAAATTCGGGCACTATGCAACAAAATGTCTGCACAAGAAGCCTACCAAGAAGCTTTCAAGAGGAGAAGGAGGTGAAGCATTGGCTTCACAATTCGAATTAGACTTCACCCTAATAGCATGCATGGCCAACACTATTATGGGGAGTGTGTGGTACCTTGATTTTGGTGCCTCATTCCATATGACATGGTGCAAGGAGTTTTTTAGTAGCCTAGAGGAGAAGGATCTCTAGATGCATATCGAAATGGGGGATGACGGGAGGTACAATGCTACAAGAATTGGTACTATCAACTTTGAGAGAGAAATGAGCTCTCCTCTTCGCCTCAAAGATGTTATGTTCGTACCTGGGCTAAAGAAGAACCTGATATATGTAGCAGTATTGGACGATCATGGCTATGATGTTATTTTCAGTAAAAGGAAAGCCTTTCTAAGACACATAGCTACTGGGAAAGTGAAGCATATCGAGGTTCATGAGAAGAACCTATACAAACTTTGGGTGGGAGATTACACTACATTGAGCAGTAAGGTTGAAAAAGTGCAAAGCCAAGCTTTTGGAGAATTCTAGCATAGGAGATTGGGTCATCTACATCTTGGAGCCTTAGAAATCATGCAGCAAATTACCACTGGTCTCCCTAAAGGCTCCCTTGACCAACAAGATGTCTACAAGGGTTGCACATTAGGGAAATATGTCAAATCCACTTTCAATAGCCAAGATAGCAGAGCAAATGCAATCTTAGAGCAAGTCCATTGTGATGTTTGTGGACCCTTTTCTACAGCCTCCACACCAAAACATAAGTACTATGTTATTTTTATTGATTAGTTCTCTAGAAAATGTTGGATCTTCTTCATGTCGAAGAAGGATGAGGTTTTCTCAAAATTTGTTGAATTCAAGGCATTGGTTGAAAAGGAGACTAGGAAGAAGGTGAAGGCTCTCGGGAGCGACAATGGAGGTGAATTTATTTTGCATGCCTTCAAGGATTTATGTGTGAAAGAAGGTATTTGAATGGAACTGATATCACCCCATAACCCACAACAAAATGGGGTAGATGAAAGGAAGAAAAGAAGAATAGTGGGAGAAATAAGAGCCATGTTGCATGATCGGGGTTTTCCATTGCATCTCTGGGTAGAAGCATGCAACAAAACAATCTACTTGCAGAACCAAAGTACTCAATAGAATACTTGGTATGATAACACTAGAGGAAGCTTTCTCTTGGAGAAAGCTTGATGTGTCTCATTTCAGAATTTTTGGAGCTTCAGTTTATTGTCATGTCTCTAAGGATTCAAGGAAGAAACTTGAGCCTATATAAGAGTTGAGAGTTTTTATTGGATACACTAAAACTCCACATAATTACTAGGTCTATTTACCTTCATTGAGAATGACAGTTGTGAGGAGAGATGTCAAGTTTTAAGAGGAGAAGGCTATGAGATGCTCTCTAGAACAAGAGCTAAGTATCCCACCAAAGTAGGAGCTTCTAGCTCCAAAGGAGGAGCCTCAAGATGAGCTTCAGGAGGTTGTGGAGAAGCCATATGCAGTGGAGCAAATAGAAGGCAAAGTGGAGGCACCCACTCAACTAGAATATTCCATAGAGAGGAGAAAGAGAACCAAAGAAGTTGATAGATTGTTGTAGGATGCCAGGGAGAATGTGGGAGCCCTCGCATCACAATGCATGCAAAGGAGGTCACTTGATAGGTACACTGGTTACATGGCTCTTGTGATAGAGCTCATTATGAAAAAGCCTTCCTCATTTGAGGAAGGATTTTCTCAACCTATTTGGGTTGATGCCATGTCGAAAGAATATGAATCCATCATGAAGAACGGTGTACGGGAGGTGGTGCTGAGACAAAAAGGAAAATCAATGGTTGGTTTGGGATGGATCTACAAAGTGAAGCATGCAGCCGATCGCAACATTGAGTAGCGCAATTCCAGATTTGTGGCCAAAGGATTCTCTCAGAAAGAGGGAGTGGACTATGAGGAAACTTTTGCACCAGTTGCAAGATATTCCTCAATCGGATCCATTCTAGCATTGGATGCATAGGTGAGGTGGAAGATCCACCAAATGGATGTGAAGACCACCTTTCTCAACGATGTTGTTGAGGACGAAATTTACATAGAGAAGCCAAAAGGGTTTGAGACATATGATCAAGAGTCACATGTGTGTAGACTCAAGAGAGCATTGTATGGTCTCAAACAAGCACCCTGAGAATGGTACACTCGAATCGACAGTTATCTCAGTGGATTGGGCTTCACCAAAAGTGAAGCAAATATGAACCTCTATCACACTGTGGTAGATGGTAAGCTGCTTATTCTTGTTTTATATGTTGATGATTTAATATTGACAGGTTATGAGCAGTTGATCCGCTCTTGCAAAGAGAATCTTACAAGGGAATTTGATATGAAAGGCATGGGCCTCATTCATTGCTTCCTAGGAGTAGAAGTATGGAAAGGTTATGGTGAATTGTTTGTGTCTCATGGGAAGTATGCCTATGAAATATTTCATAGATTTCACATAGAGAATTGTAAGCCCACGGACACACCTCTAACCACAAATCGGAGGAAGGAAAATGTCACTTCAAGTGAAGAGGTTGATGCTACCATTTACAAGCAACTTGAGGGGTCTTTGATGTATCTTGTGAACATAAGACCCGACATGTGCTATGCAGTAAAGTAGTTGATTCAAGCTATGGTGAGGCCTACCAAGATGTATTGGAAGGCAGCAAAGCATGTATTACGATACCTCACAGGCACTACTAAGTGTGGACTATGGTATAGGAGGACAGAGAGAGTGAAGCTCCAAGGCTTCACTAATGCAGATTGGGAAATTCCTTTAGACAGGAAAAGTACTTCATGTGTTATCTTCAGCGTTGGGTCTGCTGATATTTCCTGGTACATCAGGAAGCTTAGGTTTGTGGTTCTTAGCTCAAGAGAGGTTGAATACATGGTTGTAAGTGAAGCAACGTGTGAGGCCATATCAATGAGGAAAATACTTGTGGGGCTTTTCAATCAGGAGATGGATCCGACAATGATATATTGTGATAATCATAGTTGCATTAAGCTCTTTGAGAATCTG
This sequence comes from Pinus taeda, assembly GCA_000404065.3. NCBI lineage: Eukaryota > Viridiplantae > Streptophyta > Pinopsida > Pinales > Pinaceae > Pinus > Pinus taeda. The sequence continues at coordinate 229,678 of APFE030619554.1, forward strand.
GTATTTCATGACAGGTCCAAACACATTGATATATGGTATCATCATTTACAGGAGTGTGTGCAGAGGAGAAATATGTTGTGATAGTACATTCCAATTGAGGAGAAAGATGTTGATATCTTAATAGAGGCATTATCAAGAGGTAAATTCAAATTCCACATGTGCAGGATAGGGGTGGTGAAAAATTCCTTCTTCTTTTTTTCCAAAGAAAAAATTGAACTTTATATTAAGGCAATAAAAAGTTACATAGTATATGCAATTAAGCATTCTGAATATTGTATGTTTATCCTCTAAACATAGAGTTTTATTTGGGCTGGTAAGCATAAGAAAGATACTTTCCCATCTCAATATGAGCAAAAACGGTCACCGATTCCAATTCCTGGGCCTCCTCAGAGAGGAAGACATCCCAAACAGGAATAGGATCAGCAACATGCAAAACAAAACCAAAAAACCAAAAACGTTTTTTGTCTTTGTTCGAAAGCATAAAATATAAAACATATTTTTAGAAGTCTAAGTGTCCACCATAGAAATTCATATAAAAAAAGTTTGATGAGTGTTGTGCAAAAAGGGAAAAAAAATTAAACATTGACTCTGTAATTTTTTGTCTCAAAAAGGAGGAAGATTCGGCACACAGATCTCTTAATTTTTTGTTTCTTCTATGCGCCAGCAGTCCAAAACCTGTTGCACACCCTCTTTAGAAATTTGGTTGTTGCACTGTTTTATTCCCTGTAAATGTGACCTACAGTAAGAATTAAAAAACTATTTGAGATTTATGGCTTCTTCTAACAAACGAGATAGAATAAAATTTTGACACCTGATCTCTCCATTGAAACATTTGATGACATTCAGAGAATCCCCAAAAATATGAACCGAAGTGATTCCCAGGTATGTGAGCCAGCTAAGAAGAAGTTTAGAAGTTTGAAGTTCAACATAATTATTAGTTCCTTCACCTAGCCCCACTTAATCTTTTAGGCTTCTTTATGCATTCAAGTGAATCACCATGCCTGCTCCACACCTATTCCTTTGATCGGATGCCTTGTTGAAATAAGCCCAAGGAATATTTCCCCTAATCTGATCCTCCCTTATCCCCACTAAAGTTTGTTTTTAGGATTGGTTCAGGGATACTCTCATAAATGGAAACACATACAATAGCATTATGCTCAAGAGAAGGAGCCTGGTCCTTGAATATGCTTCAGTTTTGGCTAACAAGGTGCCCCAAGTAAAAATTAGAGGTAAGTTACGCATATTTTCCTCCTGAGAGTCCTTCCACCAATTTTTCCATAACTCCCTAAAGTCTTCACAATCCCATCTCTTACCATTCTTTAACAGCCTCCCTGACTCAAGCCACACTACTCTGTTGAAGGGGCACTTTAAAAATAGGTGTTGTATTGATTCTTCATCTTTTTTGCACAAGGAACACCAGCCTGGTCCCACCTTGGACCTCTTCAGGAGATTATCCCAATTTTGAAATTTATTCTGAAGGATGCACTAGAAAAACATTCTTGCTTTTGCTGGACATTTAAGTTTTCAGATGTGTTTCACCCACCACTCCGGATTCCCCCATCCCTTCTTAGAAATAAGAAAGTTGTATCCATATTTTGGGAATAATTCCCTGTTGGAGCATATACCTATCTCCACCAATCTGGTTTGTCTATGAGTCGTACATTCAATCTTGACAATTCCCTGATAAATTGTTGCCACTCCTTTGTCCATTTCTGATCAATGTTTAGATCTCCTTCAGGTAACCATGCTTGGCCCCAAATCATCGATTGACCAACTTTCTCGATCTGGCTCAAATGATGGATCCCTCTTATTTCTAATTGGTTGATGATGCCCAGGGATAGGGAAAAGCCTTCATTGCATCCCACCCATGGGTCCTTCCTTACTCTTACATTCTCTCCATTTCCCACCTGCTAGGAGAGTCCTTGCTCAATAGTTTTGGTTGAGTCTAGAGTAGCTTTCCAAACTACTGACGCTTGTGTATTTTTCTTGTCTGACTTCTTGATTCATTCATCCAGAGGGGTGGGATCAATATACTTTCTTTTTACTACCGTTATCCACATGTTTTCCTTCGTTAATAGCCTCCATCCCAGCTTTGTTGCTAAAGATGGTCTGAAAGCTATGAGATCTTTGATACCCCCTTCGACCTAGCCACCTTGTCCCATGCCACACAAGGGAGTACGGAATCCTCTTTAGAGCCAGCCCGAAGAAATCTACTGCATAATTTCCTCACTTTTTGCAAGATTCCTTTCAATACCCAGGTAAGTGTCGCCCAATATACAGGTATTTCCATTACTACAGATTTGACTAAGACTAGTCTACCCGCTCTAGATAACCATTTGAAGCTCCAATGTTTAATCCTATTTTCAATTTTAACCACTAGTCAATACCAGTCCTGGTTCCTATATGAGTCGGGTTTTAAATGGAAGCCTAGGTATTTGAAGCTGTCATCCAAGTTTTTTTCCTCAAATGGAAGATCCTCTGCAATATTTCTAGTTTCCATCCTTGTGAAACCTTCCAAGATGAGAGATGATTTTTCTTTATTGATGCACATTCCCATAGCTTTGAGAAACAATTCTAATATAAGTTTTAATGCCTTTGTTTCATTCCTGCTACCATTACTAAAGAAAAGAATATCATCCATTGACAGAAAATGAATTATATATAAGTTGACTCCCACTTCTACTCCCTTTATGTCTCCTCTTCTCCTAGCTTCCAGTATCATTTGGCTAAGGCCTTCTGCAGCTAGAAGGAAGAGAAGGGGGAAAGAGGGCATCCTTGTCACAGTCCTCTATGAGATTGAAAGAAAGGTGTAGCCACCCCATTGATCAATATAGCAAAGCTAACATTGTTCAAACATCCCATATTCCAGTTTATGAATCCAATGTTAAAACCCAAATGAGTCAACATCATTCATATGTACAGCCAACTAATATGATCGTATGCTTTAAATAGGTCTATTTTCACTATAGCACCTTTCCTTCTGCTTTTTTAATGATGTGGATGGTTTTCTCAGCCACTCCAACTGCTTCATGTATCTGTGTGCCATCAAGGAACCCAAATTGTTCTTTTGAAATATTCCTTGAAAGGATCGGTTTCAATCTGACTGCAATTACTTTTGCAAGTATTTTGTAGATGTAGTTACATAATGATATTGGCTTGAAATCCTCAAAAGACGAAGGGTCCTCCTTTTTTGGGATTAGGGTTGTGAATGTGGTATTGAAAGGTTCATATATTGGCCCTTTTATCCTATATTCTTTGACAATCTCAGTTAATTCATTCCCCAGGGTCTCAAAAAAGTGTTGAAAGATCCCCACTGTATAGTTGTCGAGCCTGGACTCTTATCCTTTTGCTTTGACTTTAAAATTCCTTCAATTTCCCCTTTAGTTACTTCTCCCATGATAGTTTCATTTTACTCCTCTTCCAGATACCTTCGGAAAAATTGAGTAGTTCTTACCACCTCCACAATTGACACTTCTAGAGGAGCTTTGAAGATATTTTTAAAGTGGCTCCTCCCCATCATTGACAATTCCTCAAAAGTTTTGCCTTGCCTTCCATCCTCCCATTTGAAAGACCAAAGAGTATTTGAGTTTTTCCTTCCTTTTGCATAATTTTGGAAAAACTTTGAGTTTTCATCCCCTGCACCCAGCCAGATTGCCCTGCTTTTAAGTCACCACTATCTTTCTCTAATAGCTAGAATATTTCTTCGCTTTGACTCCAGCATTTTGATCCTATCCCTTTTACCTTCTGTTTCATATCCATCTTCTTCCGGGCTTTCTAGAAGATCTAGTTCCACTCCTATCTGTTTTAGGTCTTCTTGTTTAACTTTCTTCTCTCTGGCCCATTCAATAGTTGCCTTCTTTAAATGTTTCAAGTTTTCCATGAACCAGGAAGCTTTCCCTCCTCCCTCGCTTGGGCTTACAGATATCCAGGTTTTTTTAAACAAATTTTTGAAAGAGTCCTCCTTTTAGCCAGGATGGATTGAATTTCAATGGAGCTGCCACTTTTTATTTGGCCCTTTCATTTCAAGTAGAACTAGTAGATTATATGAGTCACCTCCTTCTCCTACCCAGTGTCTAAATACTAGGATCTTCACCACTACTTCTTCTCTTATGATAAATCGGTCCAGCCTCTTGGCCACCCTAGCTTCCCTTACTCTCATGTTCCTCCAAGTAGGTCTTGGCTTCATCAGGTTTATGTCCATCAGCTTCCTCTCACTAATCTTGTTTTAAAAAAACTCAGTGAGAGGGTCCGCATGAGCAGAGGGTCCCCAAGTTTCTGAGAGTCCCAAAGAAAAACTTAAATCCCCCCAATCACAAGATTCGGGTTTTCCATAACTGATTTTGAGAACAGATTATTCCAATATGACATGTTATCCTGACAGGGTCCATAGATGTTAAGGATAAGAATGTTTGTACACAACTCCAATGAGTAGACTGCTACTCCTAAAGCTTGGTCCAATCCCCACTAAGTAATTATCTTCAACCTTCCCTCCTTAACTCCAGTTGCCAATCGTTGAAATTTCTGTCTATCCATTAGAAATTTAATTTGTATTCTTCTAGTTTATTTCTTCTACTTGTTAATTATGAACAAGTTATTTAAAACATATAAATAATGAAATAAACATAATACAGTCTCAACCATCTACTAATCAACAGCTGAAAGAAAACAAACACACAAGTGACACTATTATTTTTGGACAACTCGTCCCCAAAAAAACCCAATGCGGAAAAATTGGTGTAGCAATTATGAGGGTTTATTATTATGCAGTATTTCCTTGAGTACAATTGGGTGCCAAAATGGCTCACCCGACAGAGAAAATCAACCAACAGTAATACCTCTCTATTTGGAAACATGTATTTAGAAAACTTGTCGCACAAAACCCTCTTCAGCAACTCTGAAGCACTGCGTCAACCTTCTGCTGCTCTAAGTCAGCCTCAAAACCCTCTGTGTCAGACCTATGAGGCACTACGTAGCCTTTGGGACCCTCTGTGTCACTCTTGTTGCCTTCTACATGTATGATGCAGGCCCTCTGGCCTTTGTGTTGTCTCTGTTGGGCTCTGCGTGGCTTGCTCTGGCTTCTGCGTCTTCCTCCTTACCTCTGCGTTGATCTCTTGACACTATATATGCCTCTCTGTCTATTACTCACTACCCCTCGCTACTGATCACTTATTCGACTTTACTTAGCAAACCCCACTCTAGTAAATTGAATCACTGATCACTCTGGTGTATTCTCCAACTGGCCCTCAAGCCTCCTCTTATACTTTTTATGTTGGTCCTTCAATGACTGAGATTACATCTCTAATCAATGGCTAAGATTAGATCTGGCTTGATCCATGTCTTTTGGAACCTTCTAACCCAGTTTTATATTAATACCGAACTCCATAAAAAGTATTAATTATTTTAATATATCCTAAACCGGGAAGAATATGCCCAAACCATTTTTGGGTCTTGGATATCTCATGTGCTTTAGCATCTCCACCAATTTTCATGGCTAGAGCACATTTGATGCTACCCTAAATCAACACTCCCTCTTAGCGAGGACTCTGCTCTAGTAATACTCCACACTGAGCATCACTCTAATTATACGGCACCAGTACCTATGCTGATGCTAGGCCTCCTCACCCAACATCCTTTGCACTGTTGCATCCTGTACTGCTGCCCATGCCTCTGCCACTACAGCTATTGCATCCATACGACAATTCCCTCTACATCTATGCTACTGGTGGTCCTTTCTCCCAACACTGCATCTGCGCTGCAACCCCCTCTCACCATGTTGCATCATGCTACTGCTAACTGCTACTACAATGCAACTTAGTTACTAAGAAGTAAGTAACTGATCCACCTCACTACTGACACCCATGTCAGGCTAGAAATACTCCCGATGTTGAAGCTCCCTCTACCGCTACCAAGTGCTCCCTCTATTGCCTTTGCGCTGCTACAACAACTCCCTGCTTCTCGTACCGCTGCAAAATTCTATGTGCCATGTTGCACTATTGCAACACTCTCCATGCCTCTCGCATTGCTACAGCTTGCTAGCCTTGCACTGCCCAGGGACTCCTACACTGCTTCATCCGCATTCGTCTCTACCAACATGCGCCAGTCCTGCTACTCTCTCTTTGGGGCTCCCGTAGCAAGGTATAATCCAAGAGTTTGGATACCTCAAGGATCTTGCCCCTTATCACCTATAGTCTTCCTGACTACAGCTCGATGTCTCCCCACCTCTTCTCTAGAGGTACATGAGCACTCATGGCACAATCGCTATCCTCCTCGACCTCCTTCTCCGGCTTCGCTAGTGTTGCCTTAAAGTCAGACGCCTTTCCCTTATTCTTCTTCCTCAGACACTGGTTTGCATAATGACCCAGTTCCCCATAGTTGAAGCACTTGACCTTGGAGAGGTCCTTTTTCTTCCTTTTCTCCTACTTTCTCGTAGATGCCAGAGTTGCATCCTCTTCCTCTTCCTCTTCCTTCTTGATCTAGACTCCTTTGTTGCTACTTCTCGTCTTTCTCAATCGTCTGATCTCTTCTTGACAAAGAGTCGCCCAAAATTCTTCCCAATCTGGAAGATCTGCCTTGCCCAGAATGCTCTGGACAAATGTCTCCCACTCCTCCTGCATTTAGAGCGGTCCTCACCATCAACTCTTGATCCAGTGTGGCCCCCATGGAAGTCAGTTGCTCTTAGATCTCCTTCAATCTACCAAGGAGTGATCTATTTGCTCCTCCTTCTGCATTTGGTATGACCGCAGCTAATTCTTAGGTAACATCTTCCTCTGCATGGAAGTATGTTGGTACAACTTCTTCAAGGTGTCCCACATTTCCTTTGTTGCCTCCTTCTTAAAAATATGTTGGACCACATTATCCTTGACCCCATCAAGGATTATGCATTTCACCTTGGCCATTGCCTTTTCGTACTTTTCATTATCAGTCGGGTTAACTAGGATTGCTATTGTTCTCAAGGCGAAGTCCTTGATGCGATGTCTATCTAGAATGGATAGGATCCTAGCCTTCCAGACAACAAAGTTGGACGCCCTGTCCAGCCTGTCCTAATCCCTCATCCCATTCATGGCCATCTCTTCTCTCTTCCTTTCGAATCCTTTGAGGCTCTCTACTTCCCTCTGGAAGTTCTCTCTTTGACTCCTGTTGAGTCTCTCTACTTCCCGCCTAGAATTTTTTTGTTAGACTCCCTCTGAGTCTCGATTCCCCTCTTGGAAATCCTTTTGCCACTTGTCAAGTCACACCTCTTCGATATTTTGTGCACCTGCAACACTAATCCGGATTCCTTGGCTAGAAATTTGCCGTAGCAACTCTCTCTATCTTGGTTTTGCCCTGTTAAGTATTGTTCTGCCCACAGTACCCCACCAACTTCACTCCTCGCAAACCCCAACAACCAAAGGACTAAGCCTCTAGGCTCTGCGTAGTCCTGGCATTGGCCGAAATGCTCCCCTAGCCAATTGTGTCAACCCTCCTGGTCTCTGCGTGAGCCTTTTCTACCCTCCTCAACCTCTGCGCTGGCCTCTCTCTGGCCCAGACTGATGACACAGTCTCTGCATCAACCCTTCTCCATTTCTTTCTGCTAGGAACAACTTCTGTCACTCGGGACAATTGTTTTACTTGCAAATGCTCTACTCCATTTGGTGCCTTTAGCTTTCCTATGACCTGCACCCACGCTCTGATACCATGTTGAAATTTCTAAGTCTATCCATTAGAAATTTTATATGTATTATTATGGTTTATTTCTCCTACTTGTTAATTACAAACAATTTATTTGAACATATAAACATCAAAATAAACACAATACAGTCCCAACCATCTATAGATCAACAGTTGAAAGAAAATAAACACACAAGTGACACCGTTATTTTTGGACAACTCGTCCCTGGAAAAACCTAATGCAGGAAAACAAGTGCAACAATTTTGAGGGATTATTATTATGCAATATTTCCTTGAGTACAACTAGGTGCCAAATTGGCTCACCCGGCAGAGAAAAACAACCGGCAGTAATACCTCTCTATTCGGAAACAAGTATTTAGAAAACGTGTCCCACGAAACTCTCTCTAGAAACTCTGAAGAACTTTGTCAGCCTTATGCTACTCTGAGGCACTGTGCAGCCTCTGGAACCCTTTTTGTCACTCATGTTGCCTTCTACATGGATGACACAGGCCCTCTGGCCTCTGCGTTGTCTCTGTTGGGCTTTGCGTGGCCTGCTCTGGCTTCTGCATCTGCCTCCCTGCCTCTATGTTGGTCTCGTTGCACTATCTCTGCCTCTCTATCCAATACTCACTGCCCCTACTATTGATCACTGATTCGACTTTACTTAGCAAACCCCGCTCTAGTAAATCGAATGACTAATCACTCTAGTGTATTCTCCAACTAACCCTCAAGCCTCCTCTTATACTTTTCCTGTTTGTCCTTCAATGGCCGAGATTACATCTCTAACCAATAGTTAAGATTAGATTTGGCTTGATCCATGTCTTTTGGAACCTTCTAACCCAGTTTTATATTAATACTTGTTAATATTTTATTTTTCCTAAGTTTAGACTTAGGAAGTCCATTAAAAATATTGATTATTTTAATATCTCCTAAACCAGGAAGAATCTGCCCAAACCGTTTCTGGGTCTTGGAGATCTAATGTGCTTTAGCCTCTCCACCAACTTTCATGGCTAGATCACATCTGATGCTACCCCAAATCAACACCAATCCCCCAGATCTGCCTTTGGCATCCAGAACCTAGAAAGTTCATCCATGCAACATTTTTAATAGAGCTTTATTAACCTCCACTCCAGTACCCAGTGTTTCTTACAATAAGAGCATATCTAGATTGTAATTATTAATTGGTGCCTTCAGGGCCGGTTTTTTAGGAGTACTAGCTAGTCCTCTACATTTGAAAGACATAATAATAATTGAGTAACCAAGGGGGGGGGGGGGGGG
>APFE030619554.1:238934-249010 GCA_000404065.3 Pinus taeda
GGGGGGGGGGGGGAAGGGTTTGCGCTGCTCTAAGCACCCCTGAGATGGAAAGACATTTACTATCCGCAATGTCAATCTTGGCTCTCTGTTGGGCCTTGGATATGTTTATCTTCCTCCCTCTAGTTTTACGAGGCCCCACTGGTACAGGTTGTATACCCAACCCTCCCACAACCTCCTAAGGAAAAAGTTTCTTATCACGAAGTTTGAGATTGTAGTGAGGTTTAACAGAATGGGTTACCGCCAATTCTTCAGCCTCTTCACACGACCCAGGGCTTTGGTTCAAATGAAGTTCGAGGATAGATGTGATGATACTATCCAATTGTTCAATTACACTGTTAACTTTAAGTTATCTAAATTCATAAGCCTAGAAGGACCAGGCTTGGACAATGAAATGAGCAATGATAACAAAGATGAATTGAGGGATGAGTTAGATTCCAGAGCCATACCCTCTACCTAGAGAGCTGGACCACTTCCATCTCCCTCCGCTGACGTTGGCCTGATCAGATCCTCCTGTTGTTATTGGATTCTCCTCCTCCTAAACTTCCATTTTTCCACTGTATCCTCCTGCATCTTATCTACTTCCATCTTATCCTCTTTTGAGCCAAAATATCCTTATTCAAGTTCTTTTCCCCATGAGTTCCTTCCATGCCCCCTTCCTTTCTCTGCCTCCTTCTTTTTCTAAACCCCAGTGGACATTCCCTTGCCAAATGTCCATATTTGTGGCATCTATGACAACAAAAGGGAAGTTGTTCATAGTCTATCATTTGTGTATAGGTAAAATCCCTATATTTGAGATTAATTTCTTCTGCCAATCCTTCCTGCAGGTTTATGCTCACCAGAATTCTAACCATCCCTTTTTCTCTAGTTTGTAAAAAGGACATATCTGCTTCAACCCACAAGAAGGGAGGGATCCCAGGCAGTCTAACCCACACTGGGGTTTCATCCACCCTTTCTTTTTTAGCATCAAACAATGGGTTCCATTTTTTGAAAAGTATCAGGTGTCTCCCAAAACTCCAGTTCCTTCCCAAAACCCATTGTAGAGCTTCTTTCTTAGTGAATTTTTATCATAAACCAGCCCTTGGCTAGAGATGAGACCGCAAAATCATTGTTCGGCACATCCTGCCAATTCTTCTCTGTCCATTCTTGAATATAGTTTGCAGTGTACTTCTTCTCTTTTTCTCGGCCAACCAATGTTAGTTCTAAAGACTTCCTGGCCTCGTCAATTTGTATATCCACCCCAAGAACTAGGTTAGCGACTTTCCCCTATTTGTCGGTGCCTCCCCCCTTCCCCGCTTCCCAGGATGATCTCTTCCAAATTGGCGGTGTCTTCCGGGAGCGTTTCAGAACGCCCCTCCTTCCTACAAGTTCTGAGCTTGTCTAAACCTCCTCCTTCCGCTTGTACTGACTCCCTAGTCACTTGTAATGGCACTCTTCCTCCTAAGCACCCTTCTGCCTCAATAAAACCCTCCCTAACTTCAACAAGAAATGGGTCTCCACACAACCCTTCCTCTCCAAATCCTCCCCTCCCTGTTCTTGCCGCCTTCCAAACACTGTTTAGTTCCTTCCCCTATCCTATTAAACCAGTTATGCTCACACCTGAACATGATTCAAAGAATGCGTTTTCTCTTGTATTTGTATGCAAAGGGCTCCTATCTGTAAGGATATTATCCAGCCATAACCCTTTCCCAACCTCTTCCAAACCCAAACCTTCCACAAGGAATGATTTCAAGCCTTCCTGGCCCTTGTACCCACAACTAATAACAATGTCTTCTAAACCCCCTGAAAAGAACTCTTTAGGTGAGCTAAGAATAGGATTACTTACTTGAAGAGCTACCACATTTCTCGTCATATAGTGCTTAGAAAGTAAAGTTGCTTGCCTCCCTTCCATCTTCTACCCTACCCAGTTTTCTAGGTAAGACAGGCCTAAGCTCTCCTCCAGAAGACCTAGTGTTTTTCCCTGTTTTTGACCCACTCCCGAGCCACCTTTCTTCCCTCCTGGAAGCCTAGTTGGATGAATGTACCTCTCAATATTTTGTTCCATGACCTCCATCCCCCAAACCAACAGTATATCCTCAAGCTCGGGGTCTAGATCAACGACATCCCTTTGTTTTACCATCTCCCTTCCTACAGTTTACAGTTTTAAGGTTTCCCCAGAACCTGGTTGCCTCATCTTCAACAACGTGCACGTGCAGATGGATAGAGATGGCAGTGCAACGAAAAAATAGAATGTAAACAATTACCTTGTTCTCCATCCTTTGGTCGCCTAAATGCCCCATTTGTGGCAATCCTGAGACATCAACCCATGCTCAGGTCAGCCTCCATCTACCTTCACCTTGTTGACATGCTTCTCCTTGTGGCACCATGTGTACGTGAACCGTACTTAATTCCCCCTCTCTTGTCACTGTCTCGAGCCTGTGAAAACCACTTCCATAGCTAGGGTTTTAGGATTGCTTGTTTATGAAATAGAAGACCATCGAAAAATCCCTTTCTTGTTAAGAGGGAGTGTTGAAAAAATATAGCAAGAAAGGCTCAATTTGACTTTAGCCTTAGTCAAATTGAGTAAATTGAATTTCCACATCAGCAGGACAGCTTGGAGGTAGATAACTAGTGTGACATGGATCTTGTCACTCAGTTAGCTCAGTAAATTCGAGTTAGAGGAATTGGAGTTCAATTATGTATGTGTGATTGCTAAATTTTAGTAATCCAGTTCAGTTATTTTTAGTTGTATTTAGTTAAGTGACCTCTAACTATTGATAAAGTCAGTTAAAGGTCAGTTGTGCAGTGGAACAATAGTCTAACTCAGAGATCTGTCAGTGAATTGATCAATCAGCCCAAAATAGCTAGTGCATGCAAGGAATTCAAGTTCCTTAGCTGAAGTGGAGATGACAGGGCAGTGTAACATCAGTGTAGACTAGTTTTGAGTGTACAAGTGTTGCATGAGTCAGAATATCAATCCTTGGGAATTGTGCAATCAATTTGGAGGAAGTTCCTATTTTTTAGGAGCTAATTTCCTCATCATTTGCGCAAGGAAATAAGAGGCTTGGTTAGAAAATAATTGGCTAAGTGTTGGCTAGAGCTTCTCATTTAGCAGAGAGAACGATTATTCTTTTGCAGATTGAGCTCAAAGATGGAGCTAGCAATTGTAATAGTTTCTCTACTTAGCTAATTAATGCAAAGAGGTTTGAGGGGTATGTCCCAATTGGGTCCCCTAGAAATCATTGTGGTTTTGTGGTTTTTCTTAATGCATATTTATGCATGTCATTCTAAATTGTGGTTTCCATTCCACAGATCAGTAGAGTAGAATTGTGTCTCTTGTTTTTTTAGTTTGAGACCTTGAGCAGTTGCAATTTCTATCAAATTTCTGCAATATCCACAAGGAGGGCGAACAAAGAATATGTTAAATAAATTTGAAACTTTTCTAGTCTCTCCGTTTTCCCTAAAAATGTCATTTAGGCCCTCAAAGCGGGCTCGAAAGTTTAGGACCCGAAAAAACTGCCAAAAATAGGAAATGTTAAATTTAAGGAAATAATGTTGGGCCAAGTTAGGTTGATAATAGTGTGATCATGTGTCAATGGGTGTTTACAGATAATTATGGACATGTGGACCCCGTTTTCCATAAGTGCATCTTGGAAATCGGGTCATGCATAGTAATTGTCATCTCATTTTTACCCTGGTGAGTAGGTTAAAGTGGCTAAATGTGGGGTGGGGTGTTACATCCGTCAGCAACACCCTCTTATCTCTAACCATGTCTTTCACAAAGTCATATTAGACATCAATATTCTTTGTTTTAGAATGATAAGTTCGTTTTTTCCCCAAGAAGAATGCGCTTTAACTATCACAATCTATCCTTGTAGCTTGTTGTGCCAACCCAATACCCAAACACAATAATTGTAACAACACTATTAAGGCCCTTGGACCCCTATATCAAGGCATTCAATATAACTTTATTTATTATATTAGGAGATTGGTTAGAACCTTTCATTGTACCCTTTAATTTTAAGTGTATCCTTTCTCTCCTTTGTATATACCAAGGAGAGATAGTCTTGGGGTCATCAAATTTCTCTTGTAAGCTAAATTCATTGTAAAACTAGGTTTCCCTCTCAAAGTAAACTATAATTATTGGCTTTTTGTCATTTTTAAGGCTCAAGGTTCATACCATTTGGTATAGGAGCATATGAACCTAGGGTTTTGTTGCTTTGAACAAGTTGTCATGGCATTTTCACCCTGGGAAGGACTCATATCATGAAGTTTTGAGACAATTTAGGAGAGATTGTGAAGTACATTTCATCAAAATTTCAGATGTTGGTTCACTATATTTTTATAGATGCACCCTATAGAAGTTAGGGTTTTTGAATAGTCCTGATATCAATTTCAAATGAGTAATCATTGCATTTTCACTATCTTTTTTTTGTAACAGTTTAGACAACAAATTTCAAGAATATTAAGAAAACATATAGAGCTTAATCTAGTTAAATTTTCACATTTTGGTTCACTATACTTTCAGAAATGTATCATGTGGAAGTTAGGGTTTGTGAATGGTCCTCAAATAATTTTCAAATGACTGATCGCGGCATTTTCACTATAACTTTTTTTCTAGGACACTTCACATTGTGAGTTTTCCAAAGATCTTAATAGACATACCAAAGTACCTCACGTAAAAAATTCTAGAATTTCACTTGAAAATTGGACACATAGAACATTTTCAAGGTTCACTCTTAGGACGAGGTAAAAAATACACAAGTTTTGGGAAAGTTACCATAACTTTCACTTGGCACATCAAATTTTGGTCAAATTTGTGGAATTGCAGAAAAGACATATCAAAGTACTACACAACAAACTTTTAGATTCGGAAGGGCTCAAATATCAAAGATATATCAAGGCAAAGGTAAAATATCTAGTTTGTCTCGAAATGAAGGTTTTAAATGTATGTAACCTACCTAACATAAATTTTAATTAGAAGATCCATTCTGTTAGTTAATGGAAATTGTGGTAAAGAGGAATATTATCATTATTTTCTCACATGCCTCCAAAGTAATATCCAAAAGCTAATACACCCATTAAAATTCCCTAATGTTCATCCATGACTTGTGAAGAAATGGAAAATGTCTAGTATTGGGTAACCAAGTTGGAAAAAAATCACTTATCACGAATGCAATAATTAATTAAATGGATATTGAACAAAAGACAGTTGAAAACAAGGAATAAATGGATAAGAGACGAAATAGTTGGAACAAAAGATGGATGAAATAGAACAAAATAGTATAGAAGCTGTAAATAAGAGTTCCCTTAAAATTGATAACGCATCTAAAGAAACTCATGAAAATAAAGTAGTGTTCAAGTCAAACAACTTGCCTTTAATATTAATTTTCAAGTGGATTTAACTCCAGTTGTGGAGGTACTCATGGATGGTTTCCTAAAGGAGCAAACCTTCCTGAGGTTGAATTAAATAAGTTTGATGGAACATAGGTCTTTACATGGGTGCACCAAAATAGAGAAATATTTTAAATTGCATAATATTATGGATAATAAGCAAAGGATTCACTAGCAACTTTGAACTTTGAGATAAAACCCTATCAATGTTATCAATGGGTAGTTAAAAGAAATTCATATTATTATCATTATACTTTGGGTTTACTACAAAGATTAAGAAGCACGATATGGCAAAGCTTGGGAATAAGACTGCTTCAATCAATTGACAAGAATCAAGTAGTTTGGTGATATTAAATATTATAATTTAGAATGTTAGGGTTTGCCCACAAGGGTGGATAACATAAGTGATGAAAAATTGTTGGAATCTTACATGGGTGGATTAAGAGAAGACATTAAACATAATATTTTCCTAAAACATCTGGAAAATGTTATGGCAATTATGTAATTTTCTCATCATATTTAAGCCAAGATTTATAATACACACAATTTTTCCATGGGATCATACACAGGAAGTACATATAATTTTGGGGTTCATAAGACAACCCTACCTCAACTTACTTGAATATCACATAAGGAAATGGAGGAAAGAAGAGTAAAATGATTATACCTTGAATCTAACAACAAATGGTCAAAAGGGCATAAATGTCAAGAAATAAAATTGTTCACCTTGGAAAATATTGATGAAGAGGAAATGGAGGTATCTACACAAAAAAGTGAGGAAGAAATCGTCAAATAGAAAGAGTAGGAAATGAATATGGAAATTATGCACAACATTGATTCAAACAAGTGTGAGTTATTTGTTCATGATTCGGTAGGTTTGTCAACTTCTCAAACCCTGAAGATCATTGGTTACATTAAGAAGCAAAGGGTCATAGTATTTATTGTCTCAAGTAGTATGCATAACTTCATTGATAAAAGATTGACACAATGTCAAAATCGTCTTGTACATCCAGTGATGAATTTTCAAGTTTTAGTTACCAACGGAGGGGTGATTGATTATGTCAAGAAATTTCCACAACATTAAATTGCATATGGGGAAATATGAATTGGAGGTATAGATGTTGTCCTATGGATTCAATGGTTGAGAACATTAGGCACAATTTCTACAAAATGTAATGAATAATGCATGAGATTTGAATTGGAAGGAATTCAATATGAGCTTGAAGAGTTAAAATATAGACGATCTCAAGTCATCAGTTCTCATGTAATGGAAAAGCTCCTTAAAATGGCAAGTAATGGAGTTGTGGTTAAATTATATTATATGGAAGTTAAGCAAGAAAACAAAAATGTTCTTGAGGAATTAAAATGCACCTTCGAATAGCGCCATAGGGTCTTCCCAAAAATTCCCAAAGGTCTACCCCCATCTAGAGATCATGAACATCAAATTGAATTAATATGTGGAAGTAATCCTCCTCGTAAAAGGCCTTATAGATATTTGTTGGGTCTCCAAAATGTCATCCATTTCACCCTCTTTTCTTTCATTTTCCTTCACTATTTACCATATTCTGCAACTCCATATCCATGCACTAAGACCATCTTCATGATTAAATATGGGTTTAGACATATTATTTTCCAATACATTTATTTTGGTATTTTGAGTGAATTTATAATTAAATATTATAAAAATAATACGTATTCATATATATATAGATATATATATATTATATATTATATATATATATATATATATATATATATATAATATATACTATATATATATATATATCATTCATTAAACTCATCTAACTTATCATATATATATAATATATATATAGTAAATTATTATATATATATATAATATATATAAGTTAGATGAGTTTAATGAAATGTGTTGGGATATTTGAAGATTCCAGCACAATCATATTCGGACTCTAAGTCTCAAATTCGAATTTCCTCTTCAAACTCTTGGAGATTTGAGATCATTGATCAAGCACATTTCATGGAGAAGAATCATGGAATTTTTCATAAGTGTCTCTTATGAAAGCCATGAGAGATTGGTGAGAGGATATAAAGAGATGCTAGCTGCTAGATGTTAACACATGGTTGTAACCACATGAGATATTTGTGGATCTAGGAGAGATATGTGGATCTAGGAGAGATTTGTAGATCTACATTTATGAATTAGTTATCTTATTTTTTGTATAAATAGGACTGCCTTCTCCTCTATTATGAAACCAACTCAATAAAAAGATAGAAAAGATAGATCAACACCTTAGAATTCAGCCTCTTCCAGGGGGCAACCTCCTTTACATCACATAAATGAAAAATTCTTGGATGATTCAAATGACAAAACCTCCTTTCTATATATATGAGTCTAAGGAGTCACAATATAACCCAGCCGACTAACAATAATAATATAAAGCCCACAAAAAATAAACAATAGAGGGATTTTTATGGGGCACAGTATAACAATATGGGGATACCAACTACAATAGTAATGGGGTAATGCACTAAGTATTATAGGGACCCAACAGCCCCCTCTCCCTCAAAAAAGTGTTGTCCTCAACGCTTGAGTAGTTCTGGATACTTTATATAAAATTTTCATCCTCCCATGTGGAATCTTCAGTGGATAAGTTCTTCCACTTGATAAGATACTCCGAAATTGATCGATTTCGTAGCTGTCGAGTTCTTGTTTCTGTGACTGCTTCCGTTTCTGATATAATTTTTCCTTCCTCGTCAACTTCTGGCAATATTGTTTGAAATAGGATCTTGTCGCCTATAACCTTCTTTAAACATGAAACATGGAAAACTGGGTGCAATCGAGAAGTTGGAGGAAGCTCCAATTTGTATGCCATAGTACCAATCTTTTGCAACACCTTGTATGGACCATAAACTTTGGTGATAATTTATTATCCTTCTTAGCTTGCTTGAGGGACATTTTCTTATATGGTTGTAGCCGTAGGAATACCCAATTACCTACATCAAAACTTATTTCGCTACGATGTTGATCTGCCTGTTGTTTCATTCTATTTTGTGCCAACACGAGGTTATCCTTTAAGAGTTGGAGGACTTGGGTTGATGTTCGATGTTGAATTTTTCCACTGCTTGAACCTTTAGAATTTCTCTTAAAATTATGATGTGATGGTGGTCGGCTGATACCCATAAAGTGCCATAAATGGGGTCATTTTTGTTGTTGTATGGAAGGAAGTGCTATACCACCATTCAGCCAGAGGCAACATTTGACCCATTGTGTCTGTTTATCAGATACAAAGCAACGAAGATATCCTTCCAAACATTTGTTTACTATCTCAGTTTGCCCATCAGATTGAGGATGATAAGATGAGCTGTGAGCTAACTGAGTACCAAGACAAGAAAATAATTCTGTCCAAAAATTTCCAGTGAAAATGGGATCTCTGTCACTTACAATAATCTTTGGGTTTCCATGTAGCTTTTGAATTTTTTCCATAAATGCACTAGAAACTATACTGGCTTTAAATGGATGTGATAATGCACAAAAGTGTGCGTACTTGGTAAGTCTATCAACTACCACATGATGACACTCTTTCCTCAGATTTGGGTAAACCTGTGATAAAATCCATTGAAACCTCCTCCCAACGTTGGCTTGGAATGGATAAAGGTTGTAATAGACCCGGTGTCTTAATTGTTTCAACTTTATTTTGTTGTTGGCAAACCAAACATTCCACCACAAACTTTTGAATATCTGATTTAAGGCCATCCCAAAAAAATTCCTTCTTAACCCTGTGGTAAGTTTTAAAAAAACCTGAGTGCCCTCCTAAGGGAGAAGTGTACAATTCCATAACAATCTTTTGTTTTAGCTGGCAATTCTTACAGAGGTATAAGTGATCTTTGTACCATAACGAATCATTTTGCCAGCTAAATGTATCAGACATACAAGAATCTTGTTGCAACTTTTGAATAAGTGCCCACACTTCTTCGTCATTCTCCCATTCCTCCCTTTCTTCGTTTATCCAAATCTGGTTGGATAATAGAAATGGCGCACAACAATGCGTCCACATCCTCATCCTTTCTTGAGAGTGCATCTGCCACCACATTTTGCTTCCCTTTTCTATAGATGATTTCAAAGTCATAACCCAACATCTTTGTGACCCGCTTTTGTTGCTCTTCAGAGGATAATATTTGTTCTAAAAAGTATTTAAGGCTATCATGATCCGTTTTTACCTTGAAGTGTCTTCCCATTAGGTAGGGTCACCATTTCTTAAGTGCATGGAGTATTGCCAACATTTCCTTCTCATAAATAGCTTTGCTTAAAAACTTTCCCTTGATTGGACGACTTTCAAAAGCAATGGGTCGTTCATCTTGCATTAAAACAGCACCAATTCCATTTCCTGAAGCATCACATTCCACAATAAAGGTTTTTGTGAAGTCCGATGTAGCTAAGGTGCTTGGCACATTGCCTCTTAAGATGTTCGAAGGCCTTTGTTGCTTCTGGAGTCCATGAAAATGCATCTTTCTTCAATAATGTTGTTAGAGGTGCTGCTATTCTCCCATAATTCTTAACAAACTTGCGATAAACCCTGTCAACCCGAGAAATCCTCGCATATGCTTTATGGATGTGGGGATTTTCCATTCCTTAATGGCTTTAATTTTGCTAGGGTCTACCTTAACTCTTCATGAGATACAATATGACCCAGATATTCCACCTCTTGTACTCCAAAGAAACATTT
>APFE030619554.1:249156-273107 GCA_000404065.3 Pinus taeda
ACATAAATTTTCTAAGGAAGGATTTGAAAATGGAATTCATCAAACCTTGAAATGTAGAAGGTGCATTGGTAAGGCCAAAAGGCATGACCAAAAATTCATAATGACCCTCATGAGTTCTAAATGTTGCTTTCGAAATGTATTCAGTCTTCATTCTGATTTGATGATATCCTGAACGAAGATCCAACTTGGTGAAATAAATTGATCCATGCAATTCATCCAATAATTCATCAATGATAGGAATGGGAAACTTATCTTTAATAGTGAGCTTGTTGAGCTCCCTATAATTTGGACACATACACCATGATCCATCCTTCATGTGCACCAATACTACTCGAGCGGAGAAAGAAATTTGACTAGGTTGAATTATACCAGCCTTTAGCATTTCTGCAACCATACATTCAATTTCACTCTTTTGGGCATAGGGATATCTGTATGGCCTAATGTTTGGAGGAACACTTCCTGGAATCAGATGAATAGCATGATCATGATCAAAAATAGGTGGGAGATCTTTGGGAGTCTCAAATACCTTAGAATGATTGTCCAAGACTTTTTGGAGTTCTGGAGAAATAGATGATTCCAATGTGGAAATATCTAGCGAACATAATTGTTCAATTACACCTCTTTGTTCCTTTTTTAGAAGCTTTGTGATACCGTTAGAGCTGATTATCTTTCCTGGTTTCCCTGCAATACCCCTTAATTCAACTTCCTTTCTTTCCACAGAAAATTTCATTAAAAGTTGTTGAAAATTAAAAGCTATTGTACCCAAGGATTGTAGCCATTGGACTCCTAGTACAACATTAACACCTCCCATTGGAATGTAAAGCATTGGGCTAGTCAACACATATTCTCCCATGGATAGCTTGATGTTATGGCACTTTCCAGAGAAATTTATCATTCCTCCATTTGCAACCATCACTTGACACTTTGGTGTTGGATATAGGAAGCAATTCAATTCTTTTTCTATCTTACAATGAATAAAATTGTGGTACTTCCTGAATCAATCAACACTATTACATTTTTCTTCTTGATTTGTCCTTCTATATTGATGGTTTGAGGAGTGGTAATTCCAGCCAATGTATTACAATATATGGTCGGATTCATTTCGTATTTATCTAGGCTTTGATCCTAGAGTATATCCTCTTCTTTGGACATTTCTTGCTCTTTTTCTTCTTCCTCTTCACAATATATGTAGAATAATTTCTTCTCAGCACACTTATGACCTTTAGTGTATTTGCTATCACAACTGTAACAAATCCCTTTCACTCTTTTTCTTCCAATTGTTGTGGTTTCAACCTTATAGGTTGTGGAAGACTAAGGGAAACAACACTTCCATCTTTATAGTTGTGAGTGGCCTGCTTCCTGGTTTCCATAATTTTGCTTTCCATTTTTCTTGCTAACCTGAATGCCTTCTCTAATAAATCAGGTTCCCAAAGGCGAACATCATGTTGGATATTATCCTTTTAATTCCCTATGAACACATCAATCCTATGCTCCTCTGGACTATTTTTTACCCTTATGTTCAATTTTTGGAACTCCTCAATGTGCTCCATTATTGAACCCTTTTGTTTGAGACTTATCAATAGGCTGAAAAAAGTGTTGCTTTTTGTATCCTCATAATGTGTTGTTAATTCTTCTGTAAAAATTGCCCAAGTGATAATTTTTTTACGAGAGCAAAGCCATTGATACCATACAAACTGATTTGGTTCCAAATAGAAAGTTGCAATACGTACCTTTTGTGTGTTTTGCACATTATTAAGATCGAAAAATTGCTACATCTGTAATATCCATGTTGCGGGATCCTTGCCACCAAACTTCCTCATATCGATTTTTGGAATATGGTGGGTCTTCGATCCCACATTAGAGTCTAAGAAATCATGATTAGCAATTCTTTTGTTCGCATCATGAGTTTCCGTCACTACCTTTTCACCATTAGTAAGTATTTCTTGTAGAAAATTTGTCAAATCTGTCTTCAAATCTATCTTCAAATCGTCCATCTTAGCTTCCACTCCCTTTATCTTAGCTTCTATTAGCTTTTGTGAGAGTGACATTTGTTGCACTTGGTCTTGTAATTTTGATATATGATGTAGCATTTCTTCCTCTTCTTCATGAGTCATGCCAGAGATTTCAGGTTGCTTACTAGGTGTTTGCATTTTCTTTCCTCGGGGCATCAGTTACCAATAATGATTCTCTACTATTCCCTTTGAAATCCTTCAAAATAAATTTTCAAACCAAGCTTAAGAAAAAATGTAAAAAAATCTACATGCCTTTTTTCACTTTGTAGGAGCTCGATATTTCCTCAGATGTATCTCTGTACTTTCGAATCATCCAGTTCTGAAATTGTGATCTGCAGTATCCCTTTGTGTCCTCTTTCCAATGCCACCAGTGTGATCCAGATTGGATTCTCCAAGGAAGAGTTATGTGAAATCTCCCACAGTGACCTGATTATAGACTAGTTCAGTAGAGTGAACTTGTACGACGTGCCACGAGTCACCGTTTCGACCTTTGTCTCTCAAAAATATATACAAGAAACTACAGCCCATCTTCTTTCTGTACCTTCTTAAGAAATTTCAATCCGATGCTTAGAGAGAAAGTTATGACGATTTCCCCAGGTCACATGTTTGGAATGTAATTCAGGAGTCTACAAAAAGACCAACTTCCTCAAATCATATCTCCGCAAATATAGTGCGACAAGCTCTGAAATTAAGACCGTGATTCAGCGTGATTTCTTCTCAAATGAGTTTTTTTTTAGCTTCTAAAACATCGCAAAAAAAAAAAAAAAAAAAAGTTATAACGAAAATGCCACAATGACCTGTTTGGAGCAGCGAAACCCTAGAATCCAAAGCTCTGATACCAAATGTTATGAAAACCAGCTCAAAAAAAAGATAAAAAAAGATAGATCAACGCCTTAGAATTCAGCCTCTTCAAGGGGGCAACCTCCTTTACATTACATAAATGAACAATTCTTAGATGATTCAAATGACAAAACCTCCTTTCTATATATAGGAGTCTAAGGAGTCACATTATAAGCCAACCAACCTAACAATAATAATATAAAGCCACAAAAATAACAATAGAGGGATTCTATGGGGCACAGTAATAACAATATGGGGATACAACTACAATAGTAATGGGGTAATCACTAGTATTATAGGGACCCAACATCCTCTCAAAGGTGTGTTAAGTTTGGGAATCCTAAAGCTATGCATATGCTTGATATTATGAATACTATTGATGTTAATACAATCTTTTGATATGGTTGTGTTTTTATGATGAGATATGGTGTTTGACCAAATAGCTTCCTAAAATTTCCACCTCTCACACACTCCAGGATGGCCACCTAATGAGTATGGGGTGTATTTTAATGTTTCATTTTTGCAAAATAGATTAGTTTCGTTTACACTCATTTTATCAATGTTAATTTCAAGTCCTCTGATTAGATGCTTTGTTGCTCATTTCATTTATGTTCTTTTTCAGGTAAAGCACATTCATTTCATTTGCATAGAATATTTCATAGCATAGTTTTATTGTACAAGCATTCACTGGAAAATCATGGTTTTAATTAATGACTGAAATCTAAGCTTTAAACACACGCTAAATTCTTGAATTGATTTACAATCTTTGATGCCTCCATAGAATTTACAAGCTTTCATAGACTAGATTTACTCGCCTTCCTAGATTAAAGATTTCCATGCGTTCATAGACTAAATTTAAATTGATTTCATAGATTAAGTTTACATGCTTTTATAGATTAGATTTACCTACTTTCATAGATTGATTTTCAAATGCTTTCCTAGATTAAGCTCAAATGTTTTCATTAGATTAAAAGTTCATTGCTTTCCTATAATAAATTGTCTTTGATTTCATTAGATTAGAATATTGCCTTTGATTTTACTGCCTTCAAGAATAGTAATTCCGTTGCTTCAATCAATTATATGTGTGTCCTTTGACTAGATTTCATCTCATATGTTTTCCTTGCATTTGCAGTCTTTAAAATTCAATTATTTTTAGATTAAAATTTTGTTTTCACTTTATCGCATTATTTTGATTCATTTGCATAAGTTTATCATTTATTTCTTGCTATTAGCATTCTTGTTTTAGAGTTAAAATTGAAAGTTGATTTCCTAGCATATATTATGCAAGTGTATTGCACATGTATACGAAACTAGATTGATAATTTAATGCTAAGTAATTTAACTCACAATTAAATTACCCAACAATATCCTCATAAAAAAAAAATTGAGATTGAGAAAATGGTACAAGACATTTTAAATTCAGGTATTATTCAACATAGTAGGAGTTCATTTTCAACTCCAATAGTGACGATGAGGGGAAAAAAGATAATTCTTGAAGGATGTGTCCCAATTATAGAGATCTAAATAAAATCACCATTAAGGATAAATTCCCTATCCCAAATATTGATGAGCTATTTGATGAGCTTCATGGGGTGGATTATTTTACAAAGTTTGATCTTAAATTAGGATACCATTGAATCATATTAAGGAAAGAAGACATTCCCATAACAACTTTAAGAACACATGAAGGACACTATGAGTTCTTGGTCATGTCTTTTGGGTTGACTAATGCTCCTACTTTTGAAATCTTTATGAACAATATTTTTTGACAACGTCTTAAAAAACTTGTGTTGGTTTTCCTGATGTTATTCTTATCTATAGCAAATCATGGGAAGAGCGCATTAACATGTGGATTAAGATGTACAAATTCTTGAGAATAATCAAGTACATCTAAAAATATCCAAATGTGTTTTAGGGAAACAAGAAGTAGAGTATTAGAGTCAGATTGTTTCTAAGGAAGGTGTTAAGGTGGACCCTCAAAATATCCAAGCTATTACAAATTATCATATTCCTAAGAACGTCAAGAGTCTTCATGGATTTATGGGACAAAGGATATTTTCATAAATTTGCTAAGAATTATGCGCATAATGTGGGGCCACTCACATCTCTTGAATAAAAAATCATTTCTATGGAACGGTGAGGATACTTTGGTATTCTTTCTCTTAAAGGATGACATGTCTTCTACACCAATATTGACAATGCTTGATTTTGGGAAAACATTCATAATAGAATTTGATGCATTAGGACAAGGAATTGGAATAGTGTTGACGCATGAAGGGAGACCACTGGATTTTGAAAGCAAACAATTCAAGAGAAAATATTTGGTGAAATCAACATACAGAAAAGAAATGGAAGCAATTCTACTTGTAATAAAAAATGGTGACAATATCTCATCAAAAGAGCAATGAAAATGGCTAGCAAAAATGCAAGGGTTTGATTTTGAAATAATCTACAAGAAGGGGAAGGACAATACGGTGGCAGGTGCTCTTTCTAGAATAAAAGAAGCCTCAAGTATATATTCCATTGCATCTTCTATTCTGATATGGCTAGAAGAATCTTGCCATAAATAGAAAAATCACAACAATACTAAACAAAAAATACAATGTATAAAGCAAGGAATGAACTCTATGGAACATTGAGAGTGGAAAGGAGATATACTTTGGTGCAAGGGAAAGATATTTTTATGGCCTCAATCAAAGTTGAAGCAACAAAGATTAAGGGATTCCCATGACTCTCTGATGGAAAGACAAGCAGGGTTCCTTAAAACATATGAAAGGATAAAAAAAATATTTTTTGGGGGAAATAATGAAGAAATAAATTCAAAAATTTGTAAGTGAATGCCAATTTTTCCAAAGAAATAAAGGAGAGACAATAAAATCTCTAGGGTTACTTCATCCATCACACATACCTAATCAAATATGGTAAGAGATAATAATGGACTTCATTATAGGATTACCAAAATATGAAGGTAAAGGCTCCATTTTTATGGTCATCCATACACTCACAAAATATGCACATTTTTGTCAAATTCAAAGTACATACACAACAAACCAAGTGGCATAAGCGTACATGAAGGAAATTAATAGACTTCATGGTCTTCCTAAGGTAATAGTGAGTGATGGAGATTCAAAAATTTTGGAAAGAATTATGGAATATGAGTAGAACACTAGCGATGATTTTAACTTATAATCTATAAATATATGGCCAAACAAAGATTGTTAACAAATGTTTAGAGGGTTGTCTACAATATTATTCTTTAGATTAGCAATATCAATGGATGAAGTGGCTTCCTCTAAAAGAATGGCGGTATGATACTATCTATCATACATTTACTAAAACGACCCCATTTGAGGCTCTTAATGGATATCTAGCTCCTAGTATCTTGTATTTTTACAAAATAAATCTAAAGTACATGTAATAGAGTCACATGAGGAGAAGACTAAAGAAACTTTGACAGTTCTTAAGGAAAACTTTGAAATGGTGCAAAACATGATGAAACAATAAGTAGATTCACATCCAAGTGAAAGATAATTTGAAGAGGGTGATTGGGTATTTTTGAGACTACAATCTTATAACCAATCTAAACTCAAGCAAAAGAAGAATCACAAGTTGGCTCCAAAATCACATGGACCCTACAAGATTATTCATAAGATTGGACAAGTGGCATATGAATTATATTTTACTCCTTATTGCATTCATAAGTCTTTCATGTATCTTCCCTAAAAAAGGTTATGGGATAAATGATACTGGAGTAAACAAAACTTCCAAAATTAGATGAAGAAGGGAAGTTGATTCTTGAACCAGAAAAAGTTATTGATTAACAAACAATTATGGAGTACCTAATAAAGTGGAATAATATGCCTTTAGAAGAAGCTAAAAGATCAAATGTGCAATTACAAGCTTTAGGGCAAAGCTTTTTTAAAACAATGGGACAATGTTAAGGTCCATGGACCCCTATTTAAGGCATTCATTATTAGTTTATTTGTTATATCAGGAGGCTCACTATATATATATATATATATTATATATACTATATATATATATATATATATATATATATATATATAAGGAGAGTTAGCCTCTAGATCATCAAAATCGTGTCTTATACATTGTATTAATTGTAAAAGGAGGTTTCCCCCTCAAAGGGGACCATGATTATTGACTTCTTGTCATTTTTAAGGCAAATGTTTAATAACACATATTGCTTCCTTGTTTGCATATGTGATTTCCATGTATTCAACTTCGGTTAGTGAGAGTGCCACTTCAAACTATCTCTCACTCGTCTAATTGATTACTTCTCCAAATAGGTTAAACGCACCCACTGTAGATCTTTTATGATCCACATATCCAACCCAACCTACATCGATAAATCCATGTATATCTAACATGTTGTCTAATTCTAATCTTCCCTGGTAACATAATTCATAACCAATAGTGCCACGCAAATATTTAAAACCCTCTTTACTACTTCCCAACCCTCCTTCCCTAGTTTTGACATATACCTGCTTAGAACTCTCATTGCATGTGCAATTTGTAGTCTAGTATTAGCAATTAGATGCATCAAACTACCAACTACATTGTCACATGAAGCATGGGACATTTCCTCTTCCTCTTCATGTGCCTTGAGACACTTTTTTGTAGATAAATTTACATCTACGGGAATAGGGACTTTTACCTATTTACATTCTCATATATTAAACCTCAGCAATATTGTCTGGACATATTTTATCTTACTTAACTAGAGTTTCTTATTTTCGCGATCCCTTTTAATTCCCATTCCTAAAATGAAGTTTGCAGCTTCAAGATCCTTCATGTCAAAGTTAGATGACAATTGAGTTTTGACATCCTAGATGATGTCCTTATCATTTCCAATTAGCAACATATCATCCACATATAATACTAAATAAATAAGATGATCACCAACTAATTTAAAATATACACAATGGTTCACTTTGCTCCTTTTAAGCCAAGTAGCAATATATAAGTATGTAAATTTTTATACCATATCCTTGGTGATTACTTTAAGCCATACATGGACTTTTTCAACTTGCATACTAGTTATTTCTTTGCCTTCATTGCAAAACCTTATAGTAGCTTCATATAGATTTCTTCTTCCAAATCCCCACGGAGGAATCTTATCTGTGTTGAAAATAGCAACAAGAAATGATAAAAATAGAAATGTTAAAAATATCATTGCTATAAATAGCATTTCAGGATATACTCCAACTCTGTTGAAAATAGCATCAAGAAATGCTAAAAATAGCATTGCTATAGATAGCATTTTAAGATATATTCCAATTTTTATTTGTCCTTGAATCAAATTTGAGAATTAAAATTCGAATTTAGTCTCACTAGTTGATTGAGGAAGTTATCCCTTAATTAAGGAGATAAGGATGAGTTGTAATTGAGTTGTAATTAGTTAACTCAGTTAACTGAGTTAAGTTGAGTTAAATTAGTTCCAAGCAGTTTGTGGAACTAATTGTGAGTTCAATCAGTTAATGCATGCATGCAATTAGTGTACTTCAAATAACTGAATATTCTCTCATAAATAACTCATGCATGTCAGTTCAGACAAAGACCTAGTTGAGATTAGAGGAATGGACAATGTACTATCAGTTGCGAGGATTTTCTTATAAGAAAATCTCTTGCATGCAAAGGGAATTCATTCCTTCAGGATTGCACAGTTACTACAGAGGTCAGAACAGTGTGTGAGGTGAGAATCACACAGGTGGCAGCGGGAGGACCCAGGAGAAACTGCGCAAGGAAATAGGAGGCTTGGAGGATTGAAGGAAGGCATATGTGTTGTCTATTCTATCTATGAGTAGCAATGAGGGATTGTCCTGAGAGCTGGATAGCTTGTGAGCTAAAGCTTTGTGTAATCCTGAGATATTTCCACTTGTATGATAATACAGATAGCGGGGTTTTTAGCCGAGTCTTTCCCCATATTATTCTTTTGGGTTTCATGTGTGATTGAATCTTCTTCTTTGTTATATGTGTTCTGTTTGATCTTGCTCAAAATAGATTAAGCTTCTGCAAGTTTGATTGTAGAAGTATATTAAGCATTTTGCTTTAGTACATTGCATAATCAGTTTAATCTACAATGATAATTTCTACATGGTATCAGAGCTAGTTGATCAATAGAGAAATTTCTACATGGCATCAGAGCAGGGTTTTGAAGAAAAATTTCTACATGGTATCGAGGCAAAGGTGATCAAAGCGGAGAACAGTATACAAAGAAGGGAGAAGTTCGAAGTTTTGAATTTCTTGATTGTAGGTACAAAATCGATTTCTTATCACATCTCAAAGTTCACCAATGGCGTTCAATGGCTTGAGACTCAAGTATTCCCTGGATGGCAGCTTGAATTACATAGCTTGGAAGGATCACATGGAAGTGGTACTAGAGGACAACGGTTTGAAGGACTTAATTGATCAAGAATTCCCCAAGACAGCAGCAGCTAATGCCCAAGAATTGGCGGAATGGAAGAAACGTGTGGCGAGAGCGAGGAGGATTTTTCTGGAGGGAGTTTGAGACCACATTGTCTCGAGTCTCCATGGGAGGGAGACTTCATTTTCAATGTGGAAGACATTGAAGGATCTATATCATAACACCAGCGACCAGAGGAAGATGGAATTGAAAGACAAGCTTCAAAAAATCAAGTGTGAAAAAGGGCGACACGGTCTCTACATATCTGAACAAGCTCACCACCTGCAAAGATGAGCTTGGAAGTGTAGAAATCATGACAGCCAATGATGACATGGTGAGTCTTTCTCTCCTCGGTCTTCCTAAGAGTTGGCATAACTACCAGGACTCAGTAAATGGAAGAGAGAAACTGCCAAATTAGGAACGACTGTGGTCGGATCTAATGCAGGAGGAGATCAAGAGGAGCACCAAAGATGGTTCTTCATCCGAGGAGGATGAAGAAAATATAGCCTTAGCTAGTAAGGCAAGGAAAGGGAAGGATAAGGATTCTCATCCCAAATCGATTTCTTCTCATGGTGGGAAGAAGATTGACAAATCTAAAGTGCGATGCTTTAATTGTCATGAGTTAGGACATTATGCAACTAGTTGTCCATTAAAGAAATCCAAGAATGGATCCTCAAAAGGATTTGAAGGTGAGGCCCTAGCCTCTCAATTCTAATTGGATTTTACGCTCATCACATGCATGGTTTCATCGATGATGGGTTGTGGTTGGTTTCTTAACAGTGGAGCCTCATTCCACATGACCGACAATAAGATTTTCTTCAGTATATTGGATGAGAAAGACCTCCAGATGTGCATAGAGATGGTAATGATGAAAAGTATAGTGTTTCAGGAGAAGGCACAGTTGCTTTTTAGAGGGAGCATGGAGCTCTCATTACCTTGACAGATATAAAGTATGTGCATGGACTGAAGAAGAACTTGGTATTGAACGCGATGTTGGAGGACAAAGGCTATGATGTAGTCTTCAGTAAGGGAAAGGTTTTCCTTAGACACATCACCACTAGACAAGTGACGCAGATCGGTTCATGAGTCAAGAACTTATATGCTCTTGAGGTTCAAGATGCATGCAAAGCCTTGAGGAGCAAGGCAAATGTTGGAGACTTGGTGGTTGAGAGGGAGAGTACATTACCTCTCAACATGCAGAGCTAGAAAAAGTCTCAGACAATTGTGGATGAGCCACAATTGGTGAAGCAGCTTCAGGAGGTTGTGGAGCAGCCACAACTGGAGAAGCCGAGAGGAGATCGAGTGGAGGCATCCACTCATGCAGAGACCTCCAGTAGGGGGAATTTCGAGCCAAGTGGGCAGAGGGATCACATGCAACCATACCTCCAGGTGTGAAGTTGGGTAATGTGAAGTGATAGTCCAAAGAAGGTTGAAATAGGGGTAGGATCCTTGAGGTACCCAGCCTCTTTGATTAGACATTGCTACGGGAGCCCCTACGAGGAGTAGCAGGACTGGCTGAGTGGGTAGAGATAGATGCGGATGGAGTAGCAGAGGGAGCTTCAGCATCAGAGGGTGTTTCTAGCCCAACATGGAGGTCAATTGGGAGATCAGTTACTTACTTCTCAGTAACTGAGTTACAGTGCAGCAGTGGGCGGACCAGCAGTAACACGAATGCAGCGGGAGGAATTAGTGTGATTGATGCAGTCAGAGATCAAAGTGACAGAGGCTAGAGTAGTCAGATATTGAAGAGCACAAAGGTGTAGAGTTTTCAGTCGACAGAGGCAATAACAGTTAGAGACTTTGATGACAGAGCCATCATTCTGATTCAGGTTGGATATTTTTTTTTGTTTCTAGAGTTTCTAGAGCAACAACATTTGAGAGAAGTGTTGCATGCAAAACATTCCAAAGGTTCAAGATCCGGTTCGAGTTGGATTCCTTTCTTGTTGAGAGGGAGTGTTAAAAATAGAAACAAGAAATGATAAAAATAGAAATGTTAAAAATAGCATTGCTATAAATAGCATTTCAGGATATACGCCAACTATGTTGAAAATAACATCAAGAAATGATAAAAATAGAAATGCTAAAAATAGCATTGCTATAGATAGCATTTCAAGATATATTCCAATTTTTATTTGTCCTTGAATCAAAATTGAGAATTAAAATTCGAATTTAGTCTCACTAGTTGTTTGAAAAATAATTAATTAATTCATCTTGAGTTAATTAATTGGAGAAAATCAAACATGAAGTCTTTGTGAAGGTATGCAACAGTTATCCCTTTGATTGAGGAAGTTATCCCTTAACTAAGGAGATAAGGATGAGTTGTATTTGAGTTGTAATTAGTTAGCTCAATTAACTTAGTTAAGTCCAATTAAATTAGTTCCAAGCAGTTTGTGGAACTAATTGTGAGTTCAGCCAGTTAATGCATGCATGCATGCAACTAGTGTACTTCAGATAACTAAATATTCTCTCATAAATAACTCATTCATGTCAGTTCAGACAAAGACCCATTTGAGATTAAAGGAAGGGACAATGTACTATCAGTTGCTAGGATTTTCATATAAGAAAATCTCTTGCATGCAGAGGGAATTTATTCCTTCAGGATTGCACAGTTACTACAAAGGTCAGAGCAGTGTGTGAGGTGAGAATCACACAGGTGGCAGCTGGAGGGCCCAGGAGAAACTGCGCAAGGAAATAGGAGGCTTGGAGGACTGAAGGAAGGCATATGTGTTGTCTATTCTGTCTATGAGCAGTAGTGAGGGATTTTACTGAGAGCTGGATAGCTTGTGAGCTAAAGCTTTGTGTAATCCTGAGATATTTCCACTTGTATGATAATACAAATAGCGAGGTTTTTAGCTGAGGCTTTCCCTAGAGTATTCTTCTATGTTTCATGTGTGATTGAATCTTCTTCTCTATTATATGTGTTCTATTTGATCTTGCTCAAAATGGATTAAGCTTCCGCAAGTTTGATTGTAGAAGTAGATTAAGTATTTTGCTTTAGTACATTGCATAATCAGTTTAATCTACAGTGAGAATTTCTACATGCTATAAGAGCTAGTTGATCTATAGAGAAATTTCTACAGCCTTCACGTCCATCTATTCTACTTTGAATTCAAATGCAACAAAAATAAATAAAAGAAATCTAATAGAAGTTAACTTAGCAACAATAGAAACAACCTCACCAAATTTAATTCCATGTACCTACAAATAACCTTTTGCTACTAGTTAAGCTTTGCTTTTCTTCACCTTGCCTTATGTATTCAACTTATTCTTAAACACCCATTTACTACTAATGGGATTTCTTTCACCCTATAACTCCACTAGATCTTAAGCCTCATTCTTGTGCAAGGCTATCATTTTTCCAACCATTGGCTTTTTCTAGAGTTTTACATCCTCTAAATCCATACCCTCCTAATAGTTTTAGGAATATCATGAGTAATAAGAAAAGAAAAAATGGAATTTAAATTAAGTGGAGTATACCTTTATAGTTACTTTCTTTCAAGAATTAATCTCCTCAATATCAGAGTATGTGGTTCTTCTTCTTCTAATTCTTGTTCTTTTGTAGAGTGTGATTCATCATCCTTCAATTCAAACACTATTCCTTCTAGTTCTTCCTCTCTTGTTAGGACTTCATGTTCGACAACATCTTTAATTTATATAAATACCACATCTTGACTATACACACCCTTCTTATTTTATGAGTTCCAAATTTTATATCCTTTAAAAAAAATCTTATATCCAATAAATATACACTTTTCAGCTTTACAATCCAACTTGCTCCTATTTTCCTTTGAAACATGTACATAAGCATCACAATCAAACACCCCTAGATGTTTAAGAGATAGTTTCTCACCAGTCCATACCTTTTGTGGAGTTTTGTCATCCAATGTTGATCAGGGTGATTTGTTTACGAGGTAACACGCAATACCCATTCCCTCTCCCCAAAATTCATGTCCTAACCCAATACCATTTAATATGCTCCTTGTTTTTCCATTAGTGCCCTATTCATCCTTACTTTTTCCATTAGTGCCCTATTCATCTTTTATACAACCTCATTTTGCTTAGGTGTGTATGGTGTAGTCTTCTTCCTTTCGATATCACACTAATAAAATTCTTCAAGCTCTTTCCCACAAAAATCCCCACCATTGTCTATTCTCAACACCTTGATTTTCTTCTTTGTCTCATTTTCCAAAAAATCTTTAAGCTCTTTAAATTTGTCAAAAACTTAAAATTTCTTCCCAAGGAAATAAATTCATGTATTCCTCGATAAGTCATCTATAAGCGGGACTTAGTACACATATTTACCTAGTGATGGAGCCGATAAAGTCCAAACACATCATTGTGCACCAACTACAATATTCTCTCTGCCCTCGTAACACTAGAGGATAATATTAAGTGATTCTACTTCACATATAAGTAATGTTCACAAAAATCAAAATCAAGAGAGAAATTAAACATACCTTCAACCATATAGTTATCATGTAGTACTAAAAGGCCCTTCTCTCTAATATGTCCCAAGTTTTCATGCCATGATATAGTCTTTTCTCTTGAGTCAGCAAGAGTTTTTCCTTATTTTGCTCCACTCCCAAGAGTAATGAAACTATTAGAACCATCACCAATGATGCTTCCTAACAACTTACGCAAAGTTCGAATTTGAACTCCCCTTGGCAATGTCATTGCTCCTTGAACCATCCTACAAGTTTCCTTTTCAAGAATTATTTTTACACTTGCATCACTCCTCTTTCTTATATAAATCAATTTTCTAGCTAGGGATGTGAAGAACACCAAGAAGCATTCTAATCCTTCCATCCATGATCTTCAACTTGACTTTTCCTTGTCCTATGATTATGGTATCAAATAATCTCCTAGGAAAATAACAATGCCATTGTACCTTTCATACTCACAAAACCACTCCTTGTGAGGATTTATGTGAAAATATGTGCATGATTCGATCGTCCATTCCTTGTGCTTCACATGCATGCTTGAAGAGGCCAAGTACACATCTCCTCCTTCATTTAAGGGGTTTTTTGCTTATTTAGGAGCATCATCATCAGATCCCTTTTCTTTCTCCCACTTTTGGATCTACAATGTTTCTTACAATGCACCTTTTTTCCACATCTCTAACATACCTTTATGAATTCTCCTAGAGCTTTAGGTCTTCCTCTAGATTTAGATCTCCTACTAAAGAATTCATTTTTGTTTCTATCTTGGAGTGTCCTATTATGAATAAGGTATTTGCATAGTAAATTTCCTTGTCTTTCCATCTCATATTCTTTAATAACATGGATGAGACTATTTCATCAAAACTTAAAGTAATTGCATTATTACCTATGGCAATGACCAGAGTATCCCACGAGTCTGGTAAAGAACATAAAAAATCAAGACAATTGTCTTCATATGAAATCTTAATATCAACTAATAATAGTTGACTTAATACAATATTGAACATGTTCATATGATTT
Organism: Pinus taeda; assembly: GCA_000404065.3. Lineage (NCBI taxonomy): Eukaryota > Viridiplantae > Streptophyta > Pinopsida > Pinales > Pinaceae > Pinus > Pinus taeda. The sequence goes on from APFE030619554.1 coordinate 263,892, forward strand.
GTCATTAAGTACCCATCCTTCATCCTTAAGTTATACATCTTCTTCCTCTTATATTCATATGGAATCTCAATATCAACTAATAATAATCGACTTACCATAGTATTAAACACATTCAGATGATTTTCATTGAGTCTCCATCTTCCATCCTCGGGTTATACATCTTCTTATAGATGAAAAATTTGTTCACTAGGGATGTAGATTAATACAAAGCCCCTAACTTGATCCATGATGCCGCCATTGTAGCTTCTCCTGAAATATTAAGAAATATTGAATTTGAGAGACATAAACATATTGTGCTCTTTTCTTTTTGATCCAACTTGGTCCAGTCTTCTGTTAATGTCCCCATTGGTGCGGTACCTAGATCCACATTAAACTATTGATCTTTGTCCACCAAAGGATATTCCATTTGATCTTCCACTGCTCAAAACTTTTCCCATTGAATTTCTAATACCCATCCTTGAAATGCTCTCCATTTCCTTTCACCACAAGAATCGATTCCATAGATTTCTCACTATAACAAGGATTTCCATAGGCTCAAGCCAAAACACTTAGCCACAAAGGCATCCCCTTGAAGTCAAAATGCTTTGATACCAAATGTTGATTTCAACCATGTACAATTCATTGTTGTGAGCATATTCTTAATAATGCACTGGCACACATACACATTTGACATGGATATTCTACCTTGGAAACCCAAATCAGGGAAACCTATTGGGTTTAGTTTTTAATGCCCATTTTGCCTTAACCTAAACCCTAATATGACCCAATAAAACTAATTTATACTCCATTTTGTCTACTTTATTCTTATTTTGGCCTGAAAATGCATTTGAAAGGTAATTAAACAATTCTCTTTTAAATCGTGACTTTTTGGCAAAATGTGTGCATTAGAAATATATCTAACTAGAAAACAAAATGTCTAGTAAATGCTCATTCACTGGGATATGCGCAGAATAGTTGGGTGAATTCTAGAACATGGGTTTTGTTCCTTGGTAACCACAAATGGACGAATATATATTAGTTATCCATAAATCGACTTACGTAAGCTTGGTAAATGCTACCTATTTTCAACAAAATACTACATTTTAGGCTAAAAATACAAATTGTTTTGTTTTTTTAGAGATTTCATCTCATTTCTAGGCACTCCAAAGGTGGAGCTTGACCCAACTAGTTGTCTAAATAAGTATTTTAATTGATGGTTATAGCTTTCATAACATTCCAGTTCCAAAACTTTATGTATAAATACCCAAACATGTAAAGACTTTTATAAATTTGTAATGTCCATATTTCTATCTTTGCAAGTTTTGGCTTTAGTTTTAGATCTCCAAAGTTGTGTTGTAGCTTTGGATGTGTTTATTTCATGAATACATGGAACTTATTATTTTATTTAACTACTAGTTTCGAAAGTATGCAAGGTATGGTGTGGAGGGTCCCCACAATTTCAACGTGTGCACTTGTTTCCACTTTTTGTCCATAACTATATGCACTAGTATATATTTTCATGTATTTTTCTTTTATGTTTGTCCATACTTATGCAAGCAAACTATTACGTTCATGCATTTTGAGATATCTTATTTATATTCTCAATTTCATGAGATTTAAGCTATCTTGTTCATAATTTCAAATTTCATGTTTTTAGTTGTTCATACTTGTTTATAATTTTTTGCTTACATTATCAACCTTGTTGTTTTAGTTTTAATATTATCCTTGAACAAATTAAGCCCTTTTATCGTAAAATCATTAATGCTCTTGAAGACAGACTTATTGATGAGAAAGGTAAAAAATTAGGAGTGCCCATCCATGAGAAAATGCCATAGTGCATCATAGCTTATCTACTACTTTTGCACCAAAGCATTATAGGTCTTGTTTTCATATATTAGTACACTTTTGAGAAACAAGCTTATTGATGGGTTATGTAAAAGACTAGGAGTTTCCATCCATGATAAAAGGCCCTAGTGCATGCATAGTTTATCAACTAGTTTTGCATCAAAGCATCATAAATCTTGGTTTCATGGATTATTAGATGTCTTGAGAAACAAGCTTATTCATGGGTTATGTAAAATATTAGGAGTGTCCATCCATGAGAAAAATGCTCTAATGCATGCAAGTCCACCAAACTAGACTTAAACATTCTTTCATTTTGTGAAGTGTGCCTTTATTTTCAAGATGTGTGCTTTTACTTTCAAGTAAGTGTGATTTTATTTTTAAGAAGTGTGACTAGTTTCCTTTTGTTGATTGAGTTTTTAGATTAGTTTTGTTTCATTCTTTCTTGTTTTTGCCAATTTAGAGCTTTAGATTTTAAATTTCCCATTAGTTAATCTAAGTAACATAGCTCCAATATTTAGAACAACTAAACATTTTCCATTTCTTAATGTAACAACAAGTCTAAGTCTAATTATATACATATAGTGATGTGCTTCTAAGTTTGCGAACACTTGGATTGATTAAATTATCATGTCCTAATTTATGCATATAGATTAGCCTAATACAACCATAAATATTTTTGTAGTGTATCTTGTCTTTAAAATCTTACAATACAATATGTATCCCCCCCCCCCGCTCCAATCCATTAACATTGGAACCATAGTTCCTTAGTTAGAATTACATTACCACAGACCTCAAAACCATGTGCCAATAAATTTCCAAAGTTGAAAAGCATACTAAGAAAAATCACTCGGAAAAAACCTCTGGATAAAATTATATTGATGTTCTTGCACTCAATGAGGGCCTTTGGGACCCTATATGGGGCCCTTCAAGCCTCCATATGGGGGTTATTTCCACACAACAAGGGGGGCTCCACCCCCCTGAAACCCCCTAGATAAAGGGGGTCCCCCCCACCACCACCGTTCCCCCCCCCCCCCGTCCCCCCCCCATTACACTTGCACAAGATGACATGTGAGTCTAGCTATGTAAAGAATAAACACATATCCAACACTGAGTATAAGAGTGATATACTAAGGTGGATTTAAAATCCAAGTCTTCTCGAATGTTGGAGCTTCAATAAGCAAGTTTTCACCCCAAATTGAAGATGAGTCAAGTGGTTTGTTTATATAGTTGAGATTTAATCCTCTAACTTACTTGCAATCAAACTTGTTTAATAGGAGAGGTGGGGGGGGGGGGGGGGGGGTCGTGGTCTCCTTATGTACTACCTTTGGTTGGGTTGAATATAGGCTAAGAGGAAACATCCTAAATAATAAAGAAGAAGGAAAATTAGACAACTTTAGTGACCCACATTTTGCATATGTTGATGGTGTTGGAGATCCACCAACAAAGGGGGTGTCCCTAGTATGAAGTCCCAACTAGATCTCACACCATTTGGAGTAGGAACTCCATCTAGATAATAGGCCCAACCATCATTATCCTTAGAGATTTACCTTGGTTGAAATTATCAACATATGAGATTATGCAAACAATCTTTGAAACAAGCAAGTTAACACTCTAAGGCATACAATTGCAATGTATATAAGGTATTTTCATGAAAGGGAAAGAGAGAGTGAACGTATAGAAGAAAAGTAATAGTATTATCCTAAAAGAGACACAAAAGAGCATAAAAAGAATCACTAGTTATCCTGCAAAGTAATTCGCAAGATAACAACGATCATAAAAGCAAGTAACAATGCACATTCAACAAGATGCATCCTAAAGCCAATGAAATAGTTCATTTTCATTAGCGTGTGTAAACATAACCACACATCACAAACAATGAAACAATATTTTTACAATCATTCATGACATATGCATGAAAGTGTGTCGACTTTGAGAGCTCCATGTATTAAGTGAAAGTCCCAGATACACGATTACAACGATGTCACACAAGCTCCAATAGTGGAACATTAAGTCACCACTTGCTCCTCCGAAGAATGATCTTTTACCTTATGCCAAGCTAGAGAAGCCATGGTGAAAATTCGAAAAGTCCCTTCTGTTGAGCTATGAGGGTGTATTTATAACAAATGAGGTGACTCTCCACCTCCCATGTGACTCTTGACCTCCTTCATGAGTCTTGAATTCCTACTACGACTTTTCAAATTCATATGTGACCTTTGAGATTCTACATGACTTTAGAACTTTCTAGTGACTTTTCACATTCTATGTGGGACCCATGGGCTTCCACGCATTTTATATTTTCTCATTTTTCTGGAAATTACATTCCACGAGTAATGTGGCAAAATACATTGACACGTACGATTTTTGTGGTGACACTTTGAGAAGCCATGACTTGGCAATGATGACATAAGACTTTATTATATCAATTCCATGCTCTTCTCTTCACTACTATTACTTTGACTTTTTCATTATAGATATTTTCTTGTACTCTATCTTGACCCTCCAAAGGGTCTAGATAAGTGTTGGAACCTTCCAAGTTAGCATGGGTTGCCATCTCTTTGACTGGGATCAAATTCCTTTAATCTTACATGATAACATCTTTGTGTCTCATCTTGGAAAGTGTCCTCCTTGTGACTTCTCCTTGCTAACCCTTTTGACATCATCTTGTCATAGTACAATGGTATCACCCACAAATGAATTCACTCAAGACAAGGCAACATCAATCCCATAATCACTTATTTTAATTGTACCTTCTCATACAATATATTGATTGTGATGGGACAATGGGCAAGGTTTTTGAGAGAGAGAGAGACTTGGAATTGCAAAATTGAGCTCAACAGTGACCAAGGGTTGACCATGTTGTCCACTGGAATTGTGCAATAAGGAGAGGCTCTTTCAAGGCTCTGTGTAGTGGGAAAGTCTAGGAGACAAGGGTGATGAGCTTGCTAACTAAGGATGCACAATGCATAGTGCTCAAGGAAGAGGAGGCAGGGATTACGCAGTTGAGATTCACGGGGACTAAGGGATGACCTGACTATCCGCTAGAACTTTGCAATGTGTTGTTGAGGCAAAGCAGGGGAAGGAAACTGCATAGTGAGGGGTATAAGTCAACAGGAGTGGCAAGACTAGGCATTGTAATTGTGTAGTGCACAATGATTGAGGATAAGACTCCAAGGATTGCGTAGTTGAGGGTTGCAATGACCTAGAGGTGGAGCTATTATCCACTAGAACTGTGTAATGTACAATAAGAGGCTAACTTGGTGAAGGGATTGCGCAATTGACTAGTGTAAGAAGCAAAAGGTTAAGTCATTGTACCTTGAGGATGCTCACTTCACCATGAAGGGGAGAGAGCCTTTATACTACATAGTTTGTCACTGCAAGGAGGAAAGGAAGTCCTTATTATCATCTAGAAGTTCTCAGTGCACAATACAGGACAAGACTGATCAAGGATTAGTGCAATGAGGCAATACAAGCATCAAGGGTTTAGTCAATATGTTTTGAAGGTACTCAATGCGCAACAATGGAGGTTGTCCCGGAGAAAGGTTCAATGCACAAGTCCAGGAGGTGAAGGTTTCATCAATGAGGCTTATGAATGGGCAGTGATCATCACCTAGTGGAGGGTAATGCTTTCCTAAGTTATGCCTGATGGGAGGACCAAGAATAGCTCCAAAAATGGCTAAGTGTGGGATCAATGGAACAAGAGAGAACAAAATATGTAAAGTCCAGAAACAATGATCACACACATGTACACCATTGAACACAATCCAAGAGAATGCACAGTACTCAAAATCAACATGCATGCCTTGAAATGACAATAAAGCGACACTTATTTATGAGTGCGATAGTTTAAACATAGGTTTGTGACACTTAAAATACAAGTTTGAAAACAAGAGTCAACTATAACCAGAAAGTGTGCTAAGTTATGGGAAAGTGTATAGCGCATATTCTTATGATAGATAGTATCATATAATGTAGAATATTGTGCTAGAACTGCCTCTAGTGGTACACTAAAGTTCTTTAGCAAGATATGTTAAAACAAGTGAAAACGAAACATGCAAGAGTGAAAAAAATCGAATGCAACACTTGCAAAATTAAGAATAACTGAAAACACACTTGCGACAACTAAAGATAGTGAAAGCGACATATGTGAAATTGAAAGAAAGCAAAAGCGATACTTATGAAAGCAAAAGCAAGCCAAAGCAACAGTCATAAAAGTGAAAGCGACACTTACAAAAGCAAAAGCATGGAAAAGTGACAGTTGAGAAACTCACCCAAATGATAGTATAGTTGTAACCATGAGTGAGAGAATGTTCCTTAAGATCCAATAGTAAACAAAATCAAAGGTGAAATATGACTATGAAAATAACTCGATTTAGACTCTTTATACAAGGAGAGGAGATACGAGCAAGCTGGCTGCTATTAAGAGGTGTGAGAACACTGACTAGAAGAATGGGATTCTCACCATCAACTGGAATTGTGCACTGACTACCAACATAAGTTGTGCATGCACTGTCTTTATGAACAATGCAGTCACTACCACAAAGGGTTGCACAATCACTATCATTAAGGGTTGCAGAGTTACTACCACCAGGCACTGCAAAGTCACTATCTCTAAGGATTGCACAGGCATTGCCTCTTAACACTGTGCAAACCTATCTTCAAGGATAGACATGGATTGTTAAGCTTGATAGAATGAGGTGTTCTTGTGAATGCATCAAAGGATAAGCATGTGTTAGCAAGTGCCTTTGACAATTAAAATATCATAAGAAGACTTAAGGACTTAGAAAAGCATCAACCAATCATGAAGTGAAAATGAACAACTTGAGATGACATATCATAAGATCACAAGGGGGCTCCAAAATCTAGGATGTAGGAAAAAATTTGGAGGGTGTTTGTCATAGTGATAACACTTGGGAAACACATTGGAAGAACACTAACTTCACTATTTAACTCTATCTTTATGCAAAGAGTAGTCTTTCAGGAAGTATTGATTCATCGTGTGGACCACCTCAACTTCCCCATGTATCCCAATTTTAAGTATAGTCTCTCCCATCCCCTTTCTTGGTAAACACATTTACAAGGCTTACCATATCTCAATTGTTTCGACCCGAGAGAAGGATAGTGTAGGTTTTACCCCTGTACAGAAATTACCTGCATACAAATTCTAAAAAATAGAAAATAAACAATGGCGAAAGCATAACACAAAAAACAAATATACACAGAGATTTTCCCCTAGATCCCAAAACCGGGACTACTAGATTGATTTTTCATTATGTTCCCTTCAATGTTACAATACATATATACACATGTTGAAGCATCCATAAACCCCAATCCATTAACCATCGATTAGAACATAACCATAGTTCCCTTGACCGGATCTACAGAATACCATGGACCGAAAACCATCGCACCCAAAACCATGTGTGAAAACCATGCATAAAACCATAGGTAGGTTTGCCCACGTAATATAGGGTCCAAAAAATAAATTCCCGAGGCGCTGCCCTAGACCCCGCAGAGAGGGGCTACCGCCCCCCTCAAACCCCCCATACACTGCACATCAGCTAGTCATGGAAAGAATATAACACAACCCAACATTCTCCCACTTGTTGTTTTCTTTCCATAGGAGAGCTTAGTCATTGATTCAGCCCTGCAATGCCCATTGTTTCTCTATACCAAGAGAACTTCTCAGAGCTCACAAGTTTTTTCAATGCATCTACAGTATTCTTCAAAGTGTCCACCTTTACCAGCAACACCTTTTTGTCTTCTATCTATCCCTCACAAAGTGACACTGAACATCAATGTGCTTTGTCTTTGAATGGTAAGCAGGGTTCTTTGCCAAGAAAATTGCACTTAGGCTATCACAGTCTATCCTTATAGCTCCTTGTACTAACCCCATACTTGAATACAATCTCTGCAACCAAAGTGCTTCCTTTCTCGCATGAGTGGCTGCCATGTATTCTGCTTTTGTAGTTGATAGTGCCATTATAGATTTTTTCTTACTCATCCAACTGACTGCACCTCCAAATAGGTTAAACACATACCCACTTGTAGATCTTCTCTAATCTAGATTTCCAACCCAGTCTGCATTAACAAAGCCACGGATATCAAAAACTTTGTCCAATCTTTGTCTTCCTTGGTAGCGCAAACCATAATCACTATTGCGCAAATACCTGAAACACCGCTTCACTACTGTCCAATGCTCCTTCCCTAGTTTTGACATAAACCTGCTCAATACTCCCATTGCATGTGCAATGCCTACTCTAGTACAGACCATCGCATACATCAGGCTACCAACTGCACTTGCATATGGAACACAGGACATGTCCTCTTCCTCTTCTTATGTCTTAGGACATTGTTCAACAGACAACTTTACACCTACAGGAATAGGAACCTTCACCGGTTACTATCCTGCATATTAAACCTCTGCAATATTGTCTCGACATACTTCCTTTGGTTTAACCAGAGCTTCCTCTTTGCCTGATCTCTTTTAATTTCCATGCCCAAAATATAGTTTGCAGCACTAAGATATTCCATGTCGAATTTGGAGGACAATTGGGTCTTTAAATCTTGGATAATTTCTTTATCATTTCCAACCAGCAAAATGTCATCCACATACAAGACCAAATAAATAACACGGTCGCCAATTAATTTAAAATACACACAGTGATCTACTTTGCTTTTAGTGAAGCCAAGTCCCCATATAAACCTATCAAATTTATGATACCACATCCTTGGTGACCTTTTTAACCCAGTTCTTTCTTACCCTTCACTGCAAAGCCTTCAGATTGCTTCATGTAGATCTCTTTTCTAGATCCCCATGAAGAAATGTTATCTTCACATCCATCTGTTCTACCTCAAAATCAAAAGCAGAAACAACAGATAAAAGTAATCTAATGGAAGCTACCTTGGCAACAGGAGAAAAAATATCACCAAAATCAATTCTCGGCACCTGGGAATAACCTTTTGCTACCAACCAAGTTTTGTATTTCTCCACCTTTCCTTATGCATTCATCTTCTTCTTAAAAACCCATTTGTTGCCAATGGGTTTCCTTCTAGCCGGCAACTCCACCAGATCCCAAGCCTCATTTTTGTGCAAACATGCCATTTCATCAACCATGGCCTCTTTCCAAAGTTTGTCATCCTCTGAATTTACTGCTTCCTTCATAGTTCTGGGATCATCATCAGTAATAGATAAAGAAAAAATTGAACAAAAATTAGATGGACTATATCTTTTTGGTTGCCTTCTTTCTTGAACTGATCTTCTCACAACTGAGATTGTGGCTCTTCATCTTTCGATTCCTCTTCTGCTGTAGAGTCTGATTCTTCCTCCTTAAGCTCAAACTCTATCTTCTCAGGTTCCTTTGGTTGGACTTCATGTTTAATAACATCTTTCAC
>APFE030619554.1:275365-292909 GCA_000404065.3 Pinus taeda
AAATTACCTGCATAGGAATTCTAAAAAACAAAAAATAAACAATGGCAAGAGCATAACACATAAAACAAATATACAAAAATATTTTCCCCTGGATCCCAAAACCAGGACTACCAGATTGATTTTTCATTATTTTCCTTTCAATGTTACAATACATTTATATACATGTTGAAGCATCCATAAACCTCAATCCATTAACCATGGATTATAACATAACCATATTTCCCTTGATCGGATCTATAAAAAACCATGGACCGAAAATCATCATGCCCAAAACCATGTGTGAAAACCATACACAAAACCATAGGTAGGTCCACCCACCTAATATAGGGTCCACAAAAAAATTCACGGGGCGCTACCCCGGACCCTATAGAGGGGGGCTACTGCCCACCCTGTGACCCCCTCGTTGTGCATCGGTTAGTCGTGGAAAGAATATAACACAACCCAACAGATAGTATACATTCGCGAGTTTAAGATGATCATAGTTTTAGTTCCATCTCTGGTGTTTCTCCACTGTGAGAAGGCCTACTTAGTACCTCGACATAGTTGCTACAAGAACACAAGCATTACTTCACTGCCAATGAGCCTCTTCAGTACCCCTGCGAAGCTGCTTCCTTCACCTTTATGTCCAGGCAACCTAAATATTCTTTCACCCTTTATTTTATTTTTAGTATGCTCATTGGCATTTTATCGACACTTATATCACCGGAGTGGAAGAGGGATCCTCACTTATTGAGAGAAAGAGAGGTTTCTCCTTCAGAGATTGTTATATACTTATGAAATAAATATGCTTGCTCTTATTTTTCTCCTTTCCCTTCTTTGCTAGGTTGGATGGGTAAGAAAAACACCGTTCAATTACCATACCAAGCCAAGGAATGAAGATCCTAAAATAGATACGAGCATTGTGGTTCAATTTATAACTTTCTGTTTGAATGAGTCATATTTTCCATTCATACATCATTGACTTTAAAAGACGTGTAAACAAAAACAAAGAAGGGGATCACAGACTAGCCAAGCATTTCATGTCGTCACAATTTCCCTTTCAAAGCTTCACCACATTATTTTTTTGACCCAAATGAGAGCAATTTTCATGCACAATCTTATTGAACAAAACAAGTGAGAAAGACATGACACAACAAGGAAAACAAAGCAAAAGAACAAGGCAAATGTGAAACTAAAATGAAAGGCAACATACAAGATGGGAAGCAAAAAAACAAATCAACTGCAAATACTATATAAAGAGAAAAATTCAGGGTAGATGCAAAAGAGAATCTCAAATACGATTAGTCATATTCTTAATCTAATTGGCTAGAAGGTCAGGGCTAAGTGAAGTGAATTTTCCATTGCAACCATATAAGTTGCTTCTGGCCTACAAGTACAAAGATATCAAAGATTATAACCATTATGAAAAATGTGCAAAAATAAATAAATTTACCTGAAAAGCCTACACAAAACCTTAAAGGTCTTTCCTAATGGCAGAAAAGTGTACCATACATGCTCCTATTGACCTTTTTATAACTTTACCTTGTTGATTACAACAACGATCATACAAACCATGAAGGTTGCTTGTGAATGTACATTGGTCCATGTTTTCTATCTTAACAAACGTCAAGAAGATTGAAACTTATTATTAGCAACAAAGCTTTCTAAATAAGATTCCTCTAGCCAATCATAAATTCAATCATGGCATTTAAAGCAACCCTTTTGGAATCTTTAAAACTCTAGGGAGAATGAACTTTGAATCAACATGATTGAGTCATGGGGAGAATCTTGTAAAGGGATAACATGATCTCATTCAAAAACTTTGTCTAGATGGTGTAGACCTGACATAACCATCAACAAAAGTTGAAGTGCCTCAACTACCTGACAAGTATTTGAACAACGAAATGATGAATCATAAATATCAATTGATGTAAAACAACTATCATCAGACGTACTAGTGGAAAAATGATTAATTGAGAAACAGTTGTTAAAACCAGTGTTATGATCAGATTGGAAGATCAACATACAAGAGTCCTGATTCGATATTGGTTCCCTTTGTATTTGATTATGCACTAGACCAACAATATGAGAGCTTGGGGAATTATAAACAGTTGTTGTTGTTGTAAATTTGGGAAAGCAGTTAGGATACTAGTTTGACAAAAAATTAGAAACACGTGTTAAATCAAATCCAGTATCCATATCAGCATCAGGGTTTTGATCTACTAAATGACTCAAGCATTGAATGATACTCAAAAGGATTGATTGTGCCAGAAAAATGATTAGCTCCAAACCACAAACAAAAAGGATAAGGAGTTGATTGCTCATAGAATAATTTTATAGGAGTCTTTCGGGGAATGATGACCTCTGTCTCAATAATTAGAATGATATAATTCAAAGCTATGTACATTCAAGAAATATCTACATTCCAATCCTAGGTTAGATGTAAGGGATTTTCATGAAGAAGAATTAGCCAAACAATAATATTTTAGTTGATCAGAAGCTATATCTTGAGGACTAAGAATATCAACCTGAAAAATGTTTACAATACTTCAAGAGTGAGCTTACATCCAGTGAAACAATGTTGACAAAATAATTATGCAAAAAAAAAAAATCTAATTTGACCTAGTTCGGGGACCTCATGAGGATCATGAGTACCTAACATAACCATCAACAGGAGCTGAAGTGCCTTGACTTCCTTACGAATCCCTGAACTTTCAAATGTTGAATGATTAAATTTTGAGGGTATGGTTAGATCAGCCTTTGCATGAAGACAGTTGTCACCAATTATTTTAGCAGGATCACATGGCAACTGTTAGAATCAATAGTTTCATTAGATGTCTCAATATTACCAAATAGATTACCCAAATTGTGAGAAATGTGTTCAATGATAACCACATCACCTTCATCTTCATGGGCAACCTTACTACGTTGTGTGTACTTGAGATCTAATTCATCCAGATGAAAATTGGAAGAGCATGATATATCAATTAATTCATTATGTGCATTTTGCCACAAGGTACTAAGTTCAGGGAGAAATTTATGTGAGAAACTCTTTTATGATCGTATTAGATTCAAGATCAAAGCTTTGCAAATCCAAGTCTTCTTGTAAAAATAAGATATCATTCAATGTACTTGAGAATTCATCACCATGTATATCAATAGATTCATTGTCTTCAAGGTGATGGTTTCCCAAGAATTCATTTTAGTTGAGAAATTCAACCCCACTTAACTGATAACCAAGATGTTGAGATTCTTGATCAAGAAAGAATGTAGAAACATCATTTTGACATAGATGAATTTAAAAGAGGGAAGAAATATTAAGAGTGCCTTCGTCCCTTTGCTCCTCTACCTACGAAGAGTGACCACCTTATATCTGATTACCATGTGAACTAGTAGATTGAAAATCAAGAGTATCTGGAGAAATTACTGGTGGAACAGATTGATTAAGCAAAACAAAGTACAAAGGGCTATGACTTGTAAATGATAGAGGATTAAAGGTATCCCTCAAAGAAGCAATACTTTCAATAAGAATAGATTTAATATTTAAATTATGCATATCAATGTCATTCAGAGGAATCAAGGGATCAATATTCACCTCGGGTTCCATCGACTTATAAGAACATCCAAAGTTTTCGAACAAGATTTTGTCCATTGGGAGGAAAATTAGATGGGATAAGTGGATCAACAATTTAATTTTCACATTTTCCAAGTTCATCATTGATATGAAGGACCACTTTGTTTGGTAATGAGAAAGGAGGAGAAGCGACAAAGGAAGTGGTAGTTTCTTCCTTTGATATTTTAAATGTCTCGAGATCGAGATAAGTTGGCTTGTAAGGGATTTAGATTCAGATGGTTCCAAATAAATATGAACTAAATATTAAAACTTTTCATTCATAAAATCTCAATCCACCCCTCGATCGGGGTGAGAGATGGTGCAACGACCTCGGTGGGATCCAAGCTAAGGATAGGGTAATGATAGACCATAAGGAGAGATGGCTAGTCTATGACTTTCATTTAATCGTCTGCATGTGTAAGGTGGCATCGAACGAGGGAGGATATATTGGGAGGGGGTAGAATATCTAGATTTCTCTAGTAGTTATGCTCCAATTTGATTATTTTATGGTCGACTGGGAATAGGCGTTCTTTCATGGTCTCAAGAACTATAGCGAGTGGGAGACTCAGTCACATTCATGGCTTCCAAGAGGTGAACAACTGGTGCGGGTATGCTTTTCTTGTCACTCATAATCTCATCTTCTCAGACCTGATTATGTGTCTCTATTCAGCCAGTTTCATGGTTGTTTCTAAATTGCAGATATTGGAAAGTCTTGAGGTAGTCTGGGTCGATTTTAAATCAAGTATCATGGAAGGTGAAGTCAGACTTATGCACTCTACTATTCTCTCTGTGCTTTTCAAAATTATTCTATCCTTGATGGCTTTGCATTTATAAATTAAGGTCCAGCTCCTTCCTAACATAATGGGGGTATGGGCTTACAAATATGATAAATACCTAAGGAATTACCAATCGCTCCAAGCAGATTAGGTAAATTGGGAAAATGGTAACCCTGCATGGCAGACACCCCTGTCTCCAAAAGGGTCTTGGTCTATGATGGAAAATATTTAAAGCCTTTTGAGTTGTCGTTCGGCTAAAGTCAAGGAGGTTTATGGGTATTTTGAATTTACTTCTTATCCCTATTTTGTATTATGCTCTCGTATTTGTACAAGTATTTTCTGCTTCCGACTAGGTTCTGCTCCTGTGCCTCTCTATCTCTTAATAGGTCGGGTGTATGCTTGGTCGGGTTTCTGGTTGAAAGACATTGGAAGTCTCGACAGTCTAGGTTTAGTGTCTCTTTGTGTGATCTGCTTCTTGTGTTGTTTGAATTTCAGTATAATGGCCCATCCTGCCTCTTCCAAAAGGAGTTCTAGGCGGGGTGTCAGTGCTTAGGGCTATAGAAGAGGTTGTGGGCATGAGGAAAGGCAAGCCTTGCCTGCACTAGATAGGGGCAAAGGTCACCATGGTATAGTGGGTCAAGCTCGAGATGCCACTCAAGCTTATTATAGTAGCATCCCTCCTCATGTTTGTCAATTGATATTAGGCTGGGAAGCATGATTAAAGGGACAAGCTGAAAACAATGATCCTGATTTGGGAGAGTGGTTATCCTTAGTGCAAGATCTTGGTCATTCTAGAGGTAGATACACCCAATTCTAGTAGTTGATTTACTTGTATTAGCTTATGAAGAACATAGTGGCAAAAGTTAGTGGGTCTAGCCCAACTGGGCCATCTAAACAAAATTTTGAGCTCTAGGAAATTCACAGGGATTTTCAGTTGATACAACATCAAATCCAACTTCAAAATGTTTGCCTCAACCAGATTGAGAAGCATATCCCTTTTCTCCCACATACAAAGTTGTTGGGTTCCAGCGCCAAAGCTTTGGCACTTGTTGACTCTTTGGACGAGTAATGGACTAACTAGCATGGTTGTTTTTGTGAAAACTTTGAATAGTATTTTTAGATGGCTTTACAAAAGTTTAATTGTTGTTTTAGATACTATATACTAGGAAAATTAAGGGTATTCAAACTTATATTGCACTTTTAGACGATCTGAAAACATTTGAATTTTGGATGTCTTATCATGCAGTTAGATGTCCAACAAATTTGGTTTCCCAGTGGGTGGGTTGAAACCATCTAACAATTGTTGGATGTGTATGTATTCATGTTTGCTTTTTTATATGAAATAGAAGCATCCTGCCAAGATTACAATAACAACAACAAAAGTCCCAATCCACGTATTCCTCAAAAAATTCATAACAAAGGTGAAAAAACTTATCCAGAATATCCACCAATGATTCATCATATTTCATTCTAAGTTGATTTATCCTCTTATACACACTTCGATAATCATACCCATCAAATGCTCGATGAAGATCCTTGAAAAAAATGTTCAAATGAATGAATAGAAGCAAATGGTAAGGTATGACACCATAGTATAACTCGCCCTTCAAGAGTGAGGTGAATAATTTACAAGAAACATCTTCATAATCCACTTTATAAAAGTCACAAAAAGTAAGAAAATGAGATGTATGCTCGGTTATGGATGTTCCACCCTTGCCATCAAACTTTAATTGATACAAGTTATAAATTAGTTCATCTGGAGGTGTAATATTTTCGCTATTAGAGAAGCGTCTCAAGATTATTATTTGGGAATGAGCCATTCAAGATGAGAGATTCAAAACAAACTTCATGGGCTCATCTTGTCATTTGGCCCTCCTTCTAGTGCCACTTGTTGACGGTGATAGAAATTTGCCAACAAAGGGGGTCTCCTCGGTATAAAGTCTCAACTAGACCTCACATCATTTGGAGTAGGAGCCCCATCCAATAATAGGCCCAACCACCTTTATTCTTAGAGATTTGTCTTGGCTACAATTATCAACATAAGAGATTATGCAAACAATCTCTTAAACAAGTAAGTTGACACTTAGAGGCATACAATTGAAATGTATATAAGGTACTTTCACGAAAGGAAAGGAGTGAGTGAGCCTCTAGAAGAAAATTAATAGTACTATCCTAAAAGAGACACACAAGAGCATGGAAAGAATCGTTAGTTAACTTGAAAAGTAGCTCACTAGATAACAATGATCATAAAAGCAAGTAACAATGCACATTAGATAATATGCATACCAAAGCCAACAAAATAGTTCATTTTCATTAATATGTGTAAACATAAACATACAGATACACTGCAAACAATGAAAGAAGTCTTACAATCATTCATGACATATGCATGAAAGTGCGTCAATTCTGAGAGCTTCATCTATTAAGTGAAAGTCCCAAGATACATGATTATAATGATGACACACTAGCCCCAATAGTGGAATATTAAGTCGCCAATTGTTCCTCCAAAGAATCATCTTCTCGCCTATGCCAAGCTAGAGAAACCAAGGTGAAAAGTCTAAAAGTCCCTTCTCTTGATCTATGAGGGTGTATTTATAACAAATGAGGCAACTCTCCACCTCCTATGTGACTTTTGACCTCCCTCATGACTCTTAAACTCCTACTATGACTTTTTGAATTCTTATGTGACCTTTGATCTTCTACATGACTTTAGAACTTTCTAGTTACTTCTCACATTCCATGTGGGACCCTTGGGCTTCCACTCATTTTACATTTACTCATTTTTTTGGAAATTACATAATTACATTCCACGAGTAATGTGGCAAAATACATTGACACTTATGATTTTAGTGGTGATAGTTTTAAAAGCCATGACTTGGTGACAATGACATAAGACTTCATTATATCAATTCCAAGCTCTTATCTTCACTACTATGACTTTGACTTCTTCATGATAGATATTTTCTTGTACTCCATCTTCACCCTCCAAAGGGTCTAGATAAGTGTTGGAAATTTCTAAGTCAACATGGGTTGCCATATCTTTGACTGTGATCAAGATTCCTTTACTCTTGCATGATAGCATCTTTGTGTCTCGTTTAAGAAATTGTCCTCCTTGTGACCTCTCCTTGCTAACCCTTTTGAAATAATCTTGTCATGGTACAATGATATCACTTGAAAATGAATTCACTCATGAAAATACAACATCAACCCCATAACCACCTATTATAACAATAATTGCTCATACAATATATTGGCTGTGATGGGACAATGGGCAAGTTTTTTGAGAGAAAGACTAGGAATTGTGCAGTTGAGCTCAACAGTGACCAAGGGATGACCATGTTGTCCACTAGAACTATGCAATGTGCAATAAGAAGAGGCTCTTTCAAGGCTATGTGTAGTGGGTAAGTCCAAGAGACAAGGGTGACGAGCTTGCTAACTAAGGATGCACGATGCATAGTGCTCAAGGAATAGGAGGTAGGGATTGCATAGTTGAGCTTCATAGGGATTGAGGGACGACCTTACTGTCCACTGGAACTGCGTAATGTTCAGTTTAGGAAAAGTAAGGTAAGACAACTACACAGTGAATAGTTTCAGTCAACAAGAGTGGCAAGATTATGCATTCTAACTGTGCACTACACAGTGATTAAGGAGAAAACTCCAAGGATTGTGCAATTGAGAGTTGTATTGATCTAGAGGTGGACCTACTATCCACTAAAACTGCACAATGTGTAGTAAGAGACTCACTTGGCGAAAGGATTCCACAATTGACTAGTGTAAGCAACAAAAGGTTAAGTCATTGTACCTTGAGGATGCTCACTTCACCATGAAGGGGAGAGAGCCTTTGTATAACGCATTTTGTCATTGCAAGGAAGTCCTTAATGTAATCTAAAAGTGCTTAGTGCATGATACAAGACAAAATTGATCAAGGCTTAGTGCAGTGAGGCAATACAAGTATCAAGGGTTTAGTGACTATGTTTTGAAGGTACTCAATGCGCAACAATGGAGGTTGTCCCTAAGAAAGGCTCAGCGCATAATTCCATGAGGTGAAGGTTTCATCAATGAGGCTTATGAATGGGCAATGTTCATCACTTGGTGGAGTGTTAGTTATCTCATAACTTGTGCCTAATGAGAGGACCAATAAGAGCTTCAAAAATGGCTAAGTGTGGTATCATTGGAACAAGAGAGAACAAAACATGTAAACAAGTCCAAAAACAATGATCACACAGATGTACACCATCGAACACAAGCCAAGAGAATGGATAGTACTCAAAATCAACATGCATACCTTGAAATGGCAACAATTTGACACTTATTTCTAAGTGTGATAGTTGAAATGTAGGTTTGTGACACTTAAAATACAAGTTTGAGAACAAGCGTCAACTATAACTAGAAAGTGCACTAAGCTTATGGGAAAGTGTCTAGCACATATTATTATGATAGATAGGATCAACTAATGCAGAAGAGTGCACTAGAACTGCCTCTAGTGGTACGCCAAAGTTCTTTAGCAAGATATGTGAAAACAAGTGAAAGTGACACATGCAAGAGTGAAAACAATTACAGGCGAGACTTGCAAAAGTAAGAATAAGTGAAAATGGCACTTGCGAAAGCTAAAAAAAGTGAAAGCGACACATGAAAAAAGTGAAAGAAAGAAAAAGTGATACTTGTGAAAGAAAAAGCAAGCCAAATCAATAGCCACAAAAGTGAAAGCGAGACTTATGAAAGCAAAAGAGCACAAAAGCGATAATTGAGAAACTTGACTGAATGATATTATAGTTGTAACCAAGAGTGAGAGAATGCTCCTTATGCTCCAATAATGCACAAATATTGAAAGTAAAAGATGATTGTGAAAAAAAGCACTAAGTTAGACTCTTTATACAAGGAGAGCATACATGAGGGAGGTGGTTTCCATTAAGAGGAGTGACAACTCAGATTGGAAAAATGGGATTCTCACTATCAACTAAAATTGCACACTAACTATCAACATAGGCTATGTAAGCATTGTCTTTATTAAATGCACAATCACTACTGCCAAGGGTTGCACAGACATAATCACGAGGAGTTGTGCAATTACTATCACCAGTCACTGTGTAGTCACTATCTAAGGACTGTGCACGCATTGCCTGTTAAGATTTTGAAGGCCTGTCTTTAGGGATAGACATGGACTTTTAAGCTTGTTAGAATGAGGTTCACTTGTGAATGCATCAAAGACTAATCATGTGTAAGTAAGTTCCTTCAACAGTTAAAATCTCACAAGAAGACTTAAGGGCTTAGAAAAGCATCAACAAATCACGAAGTGAACATGAACAACTTGAGATGACAGATCATAAGATCACAAGGAGGCTCCAAGATTCAGGATGTAGGCAAAAAAAAATTAGGGTGTTTGTCGCAACAATAACAACATACTAGGATAAAACCAAAGGTTATAATTTTTTTTAGGAAATCCTAGCTCAAATGATCATAAGCTTTGGATGTGTCCAATTTTATTAACATTCCAAGAGATTTTCTAATTACGAGAGAGTGGATTACATCATGTGCTGAGATAAGACCATAAAGAATTTGTCTTCCTTCTATATCTCCTCGTTGCTCATGATATTTAACCCTTCACATTATCGATTTTACTAGCTTAGTTATGAGATTAGATATCATCTTATATACTACATTACATGATGATATGGGTCTAAACATTTCCTTTTCTATTGGTTTCTCAATCCTTGGGTACGAGAGCTCAAAAAGTGGAGTCGAAGGCTTACATGGTGTTTTTGGATACTCTTGAGTCTTCAACCACCTCCTAGACATCCTTTCCAATGACTAACCAACATGCTTGAAAAAATCAATTGTGAGTTGATTTGAAGGATTTTCCATTTGCCACTATGTAGGTTACATCCTCAAAGGTTGTGGGTGTCATGAGATTAATATTCTATTCATTGGTTATCAAAGAGGTATATTGTTTGTGATGGAGCAGACCATTACTTCCCTATTAAGAAAGGGCTTAAAAAGGAGATGATTGAAACAATGTTGCAATTCTCATTTAATATTGTGATGCTTTCCAACACCTGTCCTACTACTACCTAAAAGAAATTAGTTATGTTACAATTTGTTTTGTTAAGGATTGAGTTGTGGAAAAAAATGAGTATTCTTGTTTTCTTCCTTAAGCCACCTAATTCTTGCTTTTTGTTTCCACGAAGATTCCTCTTTCTTTGCTCTAAGAAAGATTTTCTCTCGAAGTTGTTCTTCCTAGGGCACCTTGTCTTCCGTTCAACTTGATCTAATGACAATGTGTTCTAATTTTCCATCTCTAGATCACACTTGGTTTCATGTAGTAGGACCACTAATCGATTACATTCTTTTATTTTGTTTTTGAAGATTTATGTTGCATTTAGGCCTCTTGTGTTCAATTAGATTTCAGATCAAACCTCTGGAAGGGATGAAAAATATAAATGTGGAAGTCCTTTTGTCTGACTTGAATCAACCAAGAGAGCAACTTCTTCTTCTAGTTTATTCTTGGAATATTTTTGGTTGCTTCTCTTTTCATCTACCATATATTTTTTATTTATTTATTAGTGGGGGGTGGGGGGTGGGGGGGAGGGGGTTAAAATATGTTTTCTTGATGCTTGTATTCTTAATGTAACTATGAGTTTGGTCTGTTGAACATACCTTACCTTTCCCCTTTTTTTCAACTCATTTTCTTATTGGAGAAGTTGAGCCTCTTTTAGGCTGTGTAGTTGTTATTCCCCACGGGCCACTATCAATTCTAGTAGATGTATCTTGGTCTCTTTCATATCCATGTATGTCCTCGTTTATTCCTTGTCAGAATCCTCCATTTCTTTTACTTATGTTTCCATATCTAGATCGTTTGTATCTTTTGGGTTAGTTTTTGGTTTTAATCTTTGGTCAATGGATTTCGTTCAATTAGTTTCCTCTTTTGGCTGGTTCTATTCCATTTCTTATGCTACAAGAATCTTAGAAGTTTCTTGTTCTTGGATTAAATCTTATGCTCCCACATAGGGGTCATTAGGATTTGAAATATATTGGATTCTTTGCTTGGTTCACTAGAAACTGTTTGTTTCCCCTCATCCCTTACTTGCATTTACTTGGTAATTTAGTGAGGCCATCCTTATTTCTTTCTCTACGTTTTGTTCTACATTGCTTCAACAATAGGAGAAAAATCCCTAAAAAGGTGCCCATGCTCATGACATTTGTAACACCTAAAGGGGATATGCTCATAATCTAGGGTTTGAATCCATCCCGTGTCTTGGAAAGTTAATATTTATGGATTTAAGGAAGGGTCTAGATACATTCACGCAGACACATATTTTTGCATATGGGTATATCTCCTAGTACGAGCCACCTCAAATATTTTAACAAAATGGCCTAATGTATTCTCTATGAGGGTCATTGTTTCCCCTCTTACAATTCATGTAATAGCAAGTACATCCTTGTCCCCATGGATGCCTCCATGAAGTCCCTTTTATTATGGTTAATCTCTTAGTCCTAAACTTTATATGTAGATCTATAGAGTTGAAGAAATATGGCCCCTCCTCAAAGGCTCCATTATAGTCTTCAATGCATGAAAATATGGTTATGAAAAAACCCTTGGGTCTAAGCTTTAGGTTAACCTAACCCGTATGTTTCCATAATCCATTGGTCACCACATTGATACTTCCTTAGAGGGCCATATCCTCATGATTTTTCCTATTATATAGTTATATTCCATGTGTTGAA
Source organism: Pinus taeda (assembly GCA_000404065.3). Taxonomy (NCBI): domain Eukaryota; kingdom Viridiplantae; phylum Streptophyta; class Pinopsida; order Pinales; family Pinaceae; genus Pinus; species Pinus taeda. The sequence goes on from APFE030619554.1 coordinate 287,456, forward strand.
TGTGTCCAAATATCATAGAGGATGTTACTTCATACATTGGATTGTTTACTTTTTTGGTGAAGCATCCATTCTTCAGCTTGATCTCCTTCTCCTAGTTTTGTAGATCCTTATGGGTTGGGTAGAGATTGGTCCCTATAATATTTCCAACCCTCTCCACACCCTATGTCATTTGTTATTGGTTCAACCCATGGCCTACCTTATACTATGTTTTTAAGGTCAAGGTACTCTTGGCACATGGAATCATGATTGCCATTGGCAAGGTTCTATCACCCTCCTTTGTGCTTTGTGATTTGTTCATTGCTTAAACCACCAGTTAAATTATCAAAAACCTAAACTCACTCTATCTCTGACCTTGTAACCTGGTACTTCTAAACATAAATATCAACAGGAATTTCATGGCTCGATTTCATCAACTTGTGATATGCATTGGAAGGATTTTTTAGGGTCTCTTTCAAGGTTCTATTGTCCACTTGATCTCCAGACATACCACATTGATACTTCTTAGAGGGCCACATCCTCATGAATTTTCCTATTATAGAGTGATCTTCCATGTGTTGAATGTGTCCAATTATTCTAGAGGATGTTACTTGATACATTAGATTGTTGACTTTTTTGGTGAAGCATCCATTCTTTAGCTAGATCTCCTTCTCCTAGTTTTGTAGATCCTGATAGGTTGGGTAGAGATTGGTCCCTGTAATCTTTCCAACCCTCTCCACACCCTATGTCATTTGTTATTGGTTCAAACCATGCACTACCATATACAATGTTTTTAAGGATAGGGTACTCTTTGGCACATGCAGTCATGATTGCCATTGGCCAGGTTCTATCACCCTCCTCTATGCTTTGCTCATTGCTCCAGCCACTAGTTAAATTATCCAAAAACCTAAAATCACTTTGTCTTTGACCTTGTAACATGGTACTTTTAAACATAAATATCAATAGGAATTTCATGGCTTAATTTCATCACCTTTTCATATGCACTAAAGGTATTTTTAGGGTCTCTTTCAAGGTTCTATTGTCCACTTGATCTCTAGATATAGAATTATCATAGACATGAAATGTAGAATTTGGATTGACTAATTTGATATTGGGTTCTAAGTTACACACTCTTCGAGGTCACATTGTGGGAAGCTTGGCCAATATTGGCCAACATGTGCTACCAAATTGAGAGGGACAATTAGTAATGTCGTCAAAGGATTCTTTTTATACGAAACCACGTGACACTAGAAAGGGTGTATTATCAACCCAATACACATATTTGAAGGAATATATGACTCTCATACAATAATAATAAGTTGGGCATGGCTAATGTGAGCAATCGCAATAATCTTTTTGTCAAGACATAACCATAACTAGAGGAAATTATATTTGGATTGGTTGATATCGGTAAAATTCCAAATTTAATAATGAAAAGGGGTGCTCTAGATACATTGGAAAATTTGATGTTGTAGAAATAAATTTAAAAATAATTTATTCAAAATCAAGGGTACTATGATCAAAAAATATTTTAAGTTTAGTTCACCTTGCTAAAAGAGAGACACAGGTCGACATGTAAGGAAAAAATGTTATCCATTCCTCATAAAATGGCTAAACGACATCCATTTCTTAGGTGTTAAGTTCTTCGTTTAAATGATAATCTCAAATGGAAATAGTTATTTACACATGGTACTTTAATATCAGAGCAACCAAAGTTAACTACTTAATTCCAAGCCTACAACTTTAAGATAATCTACGTAAATTGTAAGGATAATATTATCGTTGATACGTTATCTTAGTGTGATGAACCACCCACATTAACACCATGTCAATTAGCAAACTTGTTTGGTTACTAGAGATCCTCATAAACTACTTACTAGATCTTGCTACAATTAAACTTTAACATATTGGTGGCAAGAAGGGACAACCATGGACTATTAGGAATGGTGTCATACTCTTTAAATATTTGATCTATTTTCAACTTGCATATTGTCTTACTACATAATTATAAGAGGTCACACAAAACTTACAAGAATGTCTCCTCAATTTCTAGTTGGAAAAGGATGAAGTTTGATGTCAAATGATTTATGGTCAAATGGGATACTTCCTAATGCAAAAAGATGTAAATGGTTCCTTAACACGATTTTCTCCAATCTAATCCCATCCCCAACTAGAAATGGGAAGATGTGTCCATGGACTTCGTGACTAACCCACCCCTCTCTAAATATGAAGATTTTACCTATATGGTGTTTGATCATCTAACCATTTTTTGTCATTTCATTGATTGACTATGAAGTTTACATCTTTTACGGTTGTTAATTTATTCTTTGAGCAAGTCTATAAGTTCCATGGACTTCCCTTTCACATCATTTGGGATAGAAATCCCAATTTTGTTGGTCACTTGTGGCAAGAGATTTTCAAATAGTAGGGATCACCTTTAACATAAGTATTGCATGTTTACCTCAAATAGATGGGAAGACTGAGGTGGTTAAATGCACCTGAAGAATAATTGTTGGATATACTCATGGAATGAGAAGATAAAATGGATAATGTGGTTACATCTTGCATAATATTTGTAATACTATCTACCAAACTTCTACCAAAATGACCCTATTTAATGTAACAACTCTAGTTGATTTTCCATGTAAATAAAAATAAGACCAAGGTCATGGGACACGTATTCCAACCTGAATGTTGGGAAAAACACTTTAGTGGGAATCATTTGTGGATTAATTAATGGCTAGGGAAATTAAAAAAAGCATTGGCTAAGGCAAAGAGGCAATAATTGGCATTTGATTATGAAAATAAAGGAAATTAGGAGGAAAAAAAGATAAAGAGACACAAATTTGCATGCAAGGGAAATTAAAGGGAAAATGAAGGAAAATGAAGAAAATAGAGGCATCAATGATAAAAAGGATTCAAAGAAACAATTCACATCCTTTGTCAGTTCAATGTTTGGCTCTCTCATTCATTCTCTCACTCTCTCGTACACTTGAACACTTAGAACATTTTAGGAGCATTCTAAGATTCACTTACATTTGGATAAAGAAGGCAAAGGAAAGTAGGAAGCACAAGGAGACAGTTGGATCAACAACTACAACTTGGTTGTATTGTAGGTAACGAGTTACATGTGTGATTTCCTTGCTGATTTTTGGATGCATGGTATATGTATGTGATTTTCTGGGTAAGTGTTGTCATTTGCATGGAGATTTGTCTGGATTGACTATGGTTTTAGCCTTGCCTTGCCATTTCCTGGATAGCCATGTTGTTGTGGGTTTCCACTTGTTTTATTGATTGGTGCTCAGGTTCCTTATGCCTGTGGGTTGGAACAAATGCTCTAGGAAGCCATGAAACAGTTTTGGTTGAGTTATTCCTAAAGTCGTATGTTGGGACAAACTCTCTGGAGCCCTTCGTGGGTTGAGTTACTAGTTCCTGGAACCACGATTGGAACAAAACCCTAAAGCCCTGAAAAGTTGTGGGTTGAGTTACTAGTTCCTGGAGCCCTAAACGCCGTGGGTAGAGACTGATCTGGTTGATGTTAGTGATTTCTAGATTGTAGAAGTGGAATCTCTATGGTTGAGGGTTGAGGTCATTTAGCCTCTTGAAGCCTAGTTGGTTTTGTTTTGGTTTATTCCATGAGATCCCACATTCATGCTTGGAATATGGCACGAGGGTGATTGACTGAATTTTTTTTTTGGTTTAGCCCAATCTATAGTCGAGTGGTATGTGGAAGTCCCTAACTTGTTTGGCATTTTCATATGTTAATAAGAGTTATTTTATGATTGTGCTTTATGAGAATTTGTATTGGTTATCATGTTGACATTATGGTTGATTTTCCATGGTTTCTATGTTGGTTATTTGTTGGTTATATGTTGGTTATATGGTGTAATCTATTGATGGCTCTTGACATGTTTTGATAAGTTATTGATTAGTTAATGAATGCATGGACTAGCAAGTGTTATTACAACTAGCTAGAGAGGGCTTATAACTGTTATGAAACCATCTCACAAAAAGATAGAAAAGATAGTTTAACGCCTTAGAATTTAGCCTCTTTGAGGGGGAAACCTCCTTTACATTACACAAAAGAACAATTCTTGGATGATTCAAATGACAAAAGCCCCTTTCTATATATAGGAGTCTAAGGGGTCACAATATAACCAAGCCGACCTAACAATAATAATATAAAGGCACAAAAATAACAATAGAGGGATTCTATGGGGCACAATAATAACAATATGGGACAATTTGGGCACAACAATATTAATAAGGGATACAACTACAATATTAATGGGGGCATCACTAGTATTATAGGGACTTAACATGCCCCTCTCCTTCAAAAAAGTGTTGTCCTCAACGCTTGAGTAGTTCTAGATGCTTCTGTATAAAATTCTCCTCCTCCCATGTGGAATCTTCAGTGGATAAGTTCTTCCACTTGATGAGATACTTTGAAATGGATCGATTTCATAGTTCTCAAGTTCTTGTTTCTATGACTGCTTCTGGTTCCAATATAATTTTTTCATTCCTTGTCAAGTTCTAGCAATATTGTTTTGAACTGGGAGCTTGTCGCCTATAACCTTCTTTAATCATGAAACATGGAAAACTGGGTGCACTCGAGAAGCTGCAGGAAGCTCCAATTTGTATGCCATAGTACCAATCTTTTGCAACACCTTGTACGAACCATAATACTTTTGTGACAATTTGTTATCCTTCTTAGCTTGCTTGAGGGACATTTGCTTATATGGTTGTAGCCGTAGGAATACCCAATCACCTACATCAAAACTTCTTCCACTGCGATGTTGATCTGCCTATTGTTTCATTCTATTCTGCACCAACACGAGGTTATCCTTTAAGAGCTGGAGAACTTGTTGTTGATGCTCGATGTGATGTTCCACTGCTTGAACCTTAGAATTTTATCTTAAATATGATGTGATGGATGGTAGCTGATATCCATAAAGTGCCATAAATGGGGTCATTTTTGTTGCAGTATGGAAGGAAGTGTTATACCACCATTCAGCCAGAGGCAACCATTTGACCCATTGTGTCTGTTTATTAGATACAAAGCAACGAAGATATCCTTCCAAACATTTGTTTACTATCTCCATTTTCCCATCAGATTGAGGATGATAAGACGAGCTCTGAGCTAACTGAGTACCAAGACAAGAAAATAATTTTATTCAAAAATTTCCTGTAAAATGGGATCTTTGTCACTTACAATAATCTTCGGGTTTCCATGTGGCTTTTGAATTGTTTCCATAAATGCCGTAGAAACTGTACTGGCTTTAAATGAATGTGATAATGCACAAAAGTATGCATACTTGGTAAGTTTGTCAACTACCACCATGATGACACTCTTTCCCTCAAACTTGGGTAAACTTGTGATAAAATCCATTGAAACCTCCTCCCAATGTTGGCTTGAAATGGATAAAGGTTGTAATAAACCTCGTGTCTTAATTGTTCAACTTTATTTTGTTGCCATAC
>APFE030619554.1:308182-387058 GCA_000404065.3 Pinus taeda
CTTCAATCCAACATTAGAGTCTATGAAATCATGATTAACATTTCTTTTGTTCTCATCATGAGTTTCCTTTACTACCATTTCACCATTAGTGACCATTTCTTGTAACAACTTATTCAAATTTATCTTCAATTCTTCCATCTTATCATCCATTTTAGTGTCCATGCCATTCATCTTAGCGTCCATGCCATTCATCTTAGCTTCCATGCCATCCATCTTAGCTTCTACACCTTTCTTTAAATTAGCTTCTACACCTTTCTTTAAACCATCCGTCTTAGCTTCTACATCTTTCTTTAAACCATCCATCTTAGATTTTATTACTTTTTTGTGCAAGTGACACTTGTTGCACTTGGTCTCGTAATTTTGATATATCATGTTGCATTTCTTCCTCTTATTCATGACTCATGCTAGAGCTTTCAGGTTGCTTACTAGGTGTTTGCATGTTCATTCCTTGGGGCATCAATTACCGATAATAATGCTTTACTATGCCCTTTGAATTCCTTCAAACTAATTTTTCAAACCAAGCTTATGCAAAAATTAAAAAAAAAAAAACTACACACCTTTTTTTCACTTTGTAGGAGCTTGATATTGAATCTAATGTATATCTGTAATTTCGGATCATCCAGTTCCGAAGTTGCGACCTGTAGTAGCCCTCTGTGTCCTCTTTCCAATGCCGCCAGTCTGATTGAATTTAGATTCTCCAAGGCAGAGTTATGGACAATCTCCCAAGATGACCTGATTATAGACCTTTTCAAGAAGAGCGAACTTGTATGGAGTGCCACATGTCATTGTTTTGACCTTAGTATCTGAAAAATATACACATGAAACTACAGTCTGTCCTCTTTCTATAACTTCTTACGAAATTTCAATCTGATGCTCGAAACAAAAGTTATGATGATATTCCCAATGTCACCTATTTGGAATGTAATTTAAGAGTTCGCAAAAAGGCCAAATTCAGCAGATCATATCTTCGCAAATCTAGTGTGAAAAGTTCTAAAATTCGGACCCGAGGTTCAACGCGATTTCATCTCAAATGGGTTTTTTGTTTCGCTTCTGAAACGTTGCAGAAAAAAAGTTATAGCGAAAATGCCACGATCAATCTAGAGCTCTGATTCCAAATGTTATGAAACCAACTGATAAAAAGATAGAAAAGATAGTTGAACGCCTTAGAATTCATCCTCTTCGAGGAGGCAACCTCCTTTACATTACACAAAAGAACAATTATTGGATGATTCAAATGACAAAACCTCCTTTCTATATATAGGAGTCTAAGGGGTCACAATATAACCAAGTCAACCTAACAATAATAATATAAAGGCACAAAAATAACAATAGAGGGATTCTATGGGGCACAGTAATAACAATATGGGGACAATAGGAGCACAACAATATTAATAAGGGATACAACTACAATATTAATGGGGGCATCACTAGTATTATAGAGACCTAACGATAAAATTCTTGGTGATTCTCAGATAAAGACTATTAGTTTATGATCCGATATGCATTCATGACTTGTAGCTTACATGTTTACCATATGTTTAACAAAATGTCAGTTATGGATTAGGCATCTTTGGGTCATTTTCTTGCTTAGGTTTTGATTGGATGGCTTTGCCATTATCTTTGATTGCATTATGGAATGTTACAAGCAATTTTGGGCAGTGGTATGGAGGCTAGCCTGAAAAGGTGGCACAAATATTGGAACCTAATGCTTAGAACTAGAGGATTTAGGCCATAACCGGATGGAAGAAGACTTGTGCATGCGGTTGGGGCCCCATTACTACACTCTTGCCTTGTTGTGCATGTGGTTGGGGTGCTAGGTCAGAGAAAAAGGGTTATAGCTTAGTGATTGATCAACTAGGGTGGTTGTCCAACTCTTGAGTGACTTGTAGTCCCCGTGGGATGTCAGTAAGTGTTCAATTTGTAGGCTCCACTTCCTTAACTAAAACTTGGAGGTCGGGTCATGTCATAGTGACACTCGTCTCATGTTTACCCTGGCGAGCTTGTGAAATTGGGTAAATGTGGGAGGAGGCGGTTACATTTAAGGCATTATATTGTTATTCGCCCTCATCACCCAAGCATTAAAATCATTCAAAATATTTGAGTCCTTGTAGTTTTTTACACTTTACAAAAGACGCAAACCATCCTCAACTTCCTCAAGACAACTTATCCATGGCAACCGATCACATTAAGTAACATGTTGACCAACATTTATCGAAATAACAATTTACAACTAGAGATATGGTATTTCTAAATTGCATCTATAAAAGTAAGTGACTTGAAGGCAACATGGTAAGAACAAGATTTAACTGATGGTTTAATGCGACATGCCAAATGCGAGAAAAGGTTGGGGAGGTTTCCTATGCTCTAGACATTACCAATAAGTGGCAATTCAATGATGATATTCATGTACCTTGTTTAAAGTAGACGATCAACAATGAAGTGGTCACTTAAGCAAAGGTTCCATTGGTAAATGAGCAAGGAATTTTTTTTTGGAGTTTGAAAGTATTCTAGAGGTAAAGGTGAAAAATCTCATAAGAAGTCATATTTTTAAAGTAATAAAGTGGAAGGGATTGCCAAGAGAGGAATCAAGGTATGCATGTAAAAGTTTATTTGGAGCACCCAAGTTTGTAAATGTTGAAATGCAACAATATCCTTGGTAGGCATAGACTGAAAAGACCAATAAACCCTTTATGCTTTTGTGCTTTGCACATAGTATTTTTTTAGTTATTTTGGTTGGAGTTGTACTTTTCAAATTAATTAGTTTGGTTTCAAATATCATTCTCTATTCTTACATTGACTTAAGTTATAAAGCATACCTTGTTTTCTTTATACACTTTCCTAAAAAATCGCTCTGGAAGCTAAAAGAGGGGTTTAGCCACCCCAAATTTGCAGACCAACATCACAAAATATCTAAAGGCCCACTTCTCATTTATTTGAACTGCCATAAGATATACTTTGGACCTTTCTTCTAGTGAGAATGCACCTTTCAAGTTTTTTTTTGGGCAATTTTCCAGGATTAGTCCCTATATCCTTAATTTTCAGCTTTGAGGGAAAAATTATTTTTAAGAGGGAGGATATGTTGTGTACCTTATAACCACAACATATGTAATATGTATTAAGCTCCATGCATACTAGTTACATAAAGTGTATGCTCATGATATTGTCATAATGTTATTTTTTTGAGAAGGCTACTTTTTGCAACAAGGCCCTTGTGACTCTTACTAGTGACTTAAGCACTAATTTGTTTTTGTGAGTTTATTATCCAAAATAGAGGTTTCCTCATTTTTTGTTGTATTGCATATAATTTTTTCAATACAAACTACCAACTCTTTTTGTTTAGTGGAAATGTCTTCCTCCATTGTATCAATTTTGTAGGTGTGATTCAACACTTGGTGTATAGAAGCTTCCATTGTTTCTTGCTTATTTTGAGTTCTCATCATTCTATTACTATTTTGTTGTGGTAACAGTTCCATTTTGATTAAATGATCACCCCCATTATTTCTTGGTTGTTTTTTGTTGTCATTATTCTATTTCTATTTTTTGTGTAATAATGGTTATATTTTGACTACAAGGTCACTACAACAAGGAGCAAGGTGGGTGGCTCTAGCGAGAAGGAAAATTCTCTTAGCTCTTCTCTCAATTGCCTCACTACTTCATCTATTCGATCATAGAATGCATGAATGTTCTTTATATAAACTTGGACTCAAAGTCGATTTTCTAACATAACCAAGGTATTCATGCATCTTTCTCTCCAATACACTTTGACTCTTACACTACCATGTATCTTTCATCCATGTTTTTTTGTTTAACTACATCATATCTCCTATTATATTTGCTCACTCTTCACTCTTAAAAGTCATGCAATGGGAAGATTGACCAAGAATGCTCAACATAAATTAACAAATTAGAAGGGACACTAATGAAAGTACAAAAAGGATTATTGTAAAAAATAATCACATGCATCATTAAAAAGAGTGAATTATCCACCCAACACACACATTTTAAATAATGTATTACTTGAAAATACAAAAATACTACCCAATTAACATAATCACTTTATTAAATGAACGATATATTCTAAAAAAAATTGTGAATGATATATTTTGTCTTTGCTTCACGAGGGACTATAGCATTCGCCTCACATCAAAGTGCATTGACTTTCAATATTTTTTCGATTTTATTACAATTTTAACCAAAATTTGGAGAAATGCTCAATATTCTTGTTTTCTGGTAAATTCAAAAATAATTTTATAATTTTTTGGTAGTCTTAATTCTAATTTTTGATTGGTTGAGTGAGCTTTGATGGGACATAATTCCCCTAGTGGAGGGCGTTTTATTTTTTCTATTTGTCAGAGTCTAGCAAACAATTTAAAAACCAAAAAAAGGCTAATTTTGTGATTGGCCATTGCGTAGGTGAGTGCTTTGACATTAGCACTGAGGCTGACACTATTATGCAAATAAACTGCCCAATGATGCCAGAACTGACGCAGTTACAAGTTCTTTACATAGATGGGGGGGGGGGGGGGGGGCAAATGAATTTTCAATTCATTGAATTCCTTCCGCAGAATAACCTTCCTTTCACACTTCCTGCTTGCACGAAGATTGACATGGAATTTTGCACGAGAGAGCATTACTTTATTTAAATGTCATATTCATATGAACCATATAAAAACAAAACATTAAAATTAACTAAAGTAAAAGTATCTAATGAACCTTTATAACTTTATGCATGTTTATCTAAAGAACATTTTACAATATAATAATTACTCTAAACCATGATAGCACTAATATCAACATGTTTATTTGTACACTTTGTTTTACAAGTAAGATTAATAAAAGCTTCAACAAGTAAAAGTTGCTCTTCTATTATAAAAAGAAGGAAGTTCAATGTGCGAAGGTCCCCAGAATGAGCTCAACTTCCACACATTGAACTTCCTTTCGCACAATAATCTTCCTTCTGCACTACTTTATGCACATTTATCTAAATAATATTTTACAATACAATAATTATTACTCTAAACCATGATGACACTAATATCAACACGTTTGTTTATACACTTTGTTTTACATGTAGGATTAATAAAAGTTGCAACAAGTAAAAGTTATTTTTCTATTATAAAAATCACGAACTTATCTTTTTTTTGCAAGAGTTAGAGGAAGTTCAATGTGCAGAGGTATGCAAAACGAGCTAAGCTTTTGCACGTTGAACTTCCTTTCCACGAAACTCGAAATAAAATTTTGCACGAGAGAGCATTACTTTATTTAAATGCCATATTCATATGAACCAAACAAAACAAAACATTTAAATTAACTAAAGTAAACATATCTAATGAACCTTAATAACTTTATGCATGCTGATTTAAAGAACAATTTTACAATGCAATAATAATTACTCTAAACCATGATAACATTAATATCAATAGGTTTAACAAGTAAAATTTAATTTTCTATTACAAAAATCGTGGGCTTATCTTTTTTTGCAAGTGCCAATTTTGAAAAGATTATTGTGCGAAAAGAAGTTAAATGTGCAAAAATTATATAAAAATAAACATCATGATATGCCTTTCAAATTCTACTAATGGTCATTTTCATATTGTATTAATGGTTATTATTAGCCAAAGACAATGATTCAAAAATATGACTACGAAGGAAGCGTGATGTATGTTTTTATGGTGCTAAAAATTCTAAAGAATATTCTAAATGCTAAATTACATCTAAAATCTTAATGATCAGGTTAAGCACGAAGACTAATAAATCAATAAGCACTCACCATACTATATTGTTGAATTATAATTGATTTTTTTTTTTTGCCCCACGTATTTGAGCTTTAGCTTCGACACAACATTATATCGAACTTAAGGTCACGCGAACTAGGAATTAGCTACTAGACATTAAACTAGTTCGACGGTTCAAATCATGCCATATGTACTTGATTATTTTTGAGTAACAAATAACGTAGAAAAAATACATACAAACATGAGGTAGGCAAAGTTTGAATAATTAATTCATATATCTGGAATTTCATAATACCCTCGTATGACTTGCATTCTAGAGTCGAAATAACAAGCACCTCATATGAGGCTTTTTCAGAGTGAAATTGAACATATGGATTTTATTAGAGGTTTACCCAAGTCTGAATGAAAGAGTGTCATCATGGTGGTAGTTGATAAACTTACAAAGTATGCACACTTTTGTGCACTATCTAATGCTTTTAAAACCACTACAGTTGCTACTGCATTTATGGAAATAATTCAAAAATTTCATGGAAACCCAAAGATTATTGTAAGTGATAGAGATCCCATTTTCACTAGATATTTTTTTTTGGTACTCAATTAGCTCATAGCTCATCTTATCATCCTCAATCTGATGGGAAAACTGAGATAGTGAACAAATGCTTGGAAGGATAACTTCGTTGTTTTGTATCTAATAAACAAACATAATGAGTCAAGTGGTTACATCTACTTGAATGGTGGTATAACACTTCCTTCCATACTACAGCAAAAATGACCCCATTTATAGCACTTTATGGATGTCATCACCATCCATCACATCATCTTTAAAAGAAAAGTCTAAGGTTCAAGCAGTGCAAGATCACATTGAGCATCAACAACAAGTTCTCCAACTCCTAAAGGACAACCTCACTCTAACGCAGAATCAAATGAAACAATAGGCATATCAGCATCATAATGAAAGAAGTTTTGAGGTAGGCGACTATGTATTCTTACGGCTATTATAATACAAGCAAATGTGCCTCAAGCAATCCAATAAGGATAATAAATTATCATTGAAGTACTACAATCCTTACAAGGTGTTGCAAAAGATTGGTACTATGGCATACAAATTGGTGCTGCCTACATCTTCCCGAGTACACCCAATTTTCCATGTTTCATGCTTAAAGAAGGTTATCTGTGACTAGCTTCCAGTTCAAACAATGTTGCTAGAATTTGATGAAGAAGGAAAAATCATATTTGAGCATGAAGCAGTCATGGAAACAAGAACCCGACAACTACGGAAATGATCAATTTCAAAGTATCTCATTAAGTGGAAGAACTTACCCGCTGAAGATTCCACATGGGAGGATGAGAATTTTATACAGAAGCATCCATAAGTACTCAAGCGTTGAGGACAACACTTTTTTGCAGGAGAGGGGAATGTTAGGTCCCTATAATATTAGTGTAGCCCCCTTATTGTTATTGTTGTGCTCATGTAGCCCCCATATTGTTATTGTTGTGCCTGATACAAGCCCATTATTGTTATTGTTGTGCCCTTACATTATTATTGTTATGTAGGCTCTGATTATATTGTCACCCCTTAAACTCCTATGTATACAAAGGAGGTATTGTCATTTGTATCATCCAAGAATTGTTCATTTATCTAATGTAAAGGAGGTTTCCCCCTTGAAGAGGATAATTTTTAGTTATTGATCTATCTATTTGTGAGCTGGTTGCATAACATTTTATGAAATGCAGAGGCCTCCACATTTCACACATAACCATTGAAGAACTACTTACCATAATCATTGCTTGACTGGAAGGTTTGATTTAACTAGTATTGCCTGAAGCAACCCTTGTAACGATAGCCAATAACGACCTCCGCACATATAGCCATTGTGCGGCGGCTTAGAGTAGCTCCGCACCTTCGCATAGTGAAAGCCTCTACACATGTAATCAAGGTATACAACATCTGGGATCCACATCAATTAATAACAACTTCAAATGTTAATGACTGGCTAAAAGTAATTATTAAGTGTAGAGGTAGTTGTGCAGAAGAAGTATGCGCGAAAGAAATTGTTTGGAAAAAAAATGCTTTTGCAAAAAACTTTGTAAGGAGAGAATCAATTAATTAGCAATAAAAGTAAATACTATATTGCATCGCAACTATTAGTCTTGTTAATATTGATACTCCAAAATTATAATAAAATATAAAAATTCCAAAATAGCTTGCGATTCGAAATATTTCAAAATATGTTTAAATATTTTGGAACTACTTATCTTAATTTTTTTGGTCCAAAATATCAGATATTATGGAAAAATGATAAAATAAAATCATTTCAAACATTTGCATAGCTTATTTACTTATTTACTTGAACATAACTTATTCTACGACCTTATTTACTTAAACATAACTTATTCTACGACCGCAAAAGGGAACCGCGTACCCTTCGTAAGATGCAAGTAATCGATTTCGGCCATTTGACCCAAAAACGCCTCACCTCCTCCCAACATTTTAATTTACCTCTGATGAAAGGGAAGCCCTTCGGAAAAGGGCAACAGGATCTTTATAACTTTTCCTTGGATGTATTTAAACTGCGTGCTGTGAGAACCGAGGGTTTTTCTTCTGGTCCTTCGTTCTGTAGCCTTGACAATTGATCGAAACCTTCGAAAACCTCTGCAACTCTTCTCTCGTGCTCGTGGTGGCCATGGCGCCCGCTCCCACTCAGAACGGACATGTGGAGCAGCCGGCTCCTCCAAAGGCCCCCTCCAAGGATCTCAAGAAGGCCAAGGACGAGAAGAAAGAGGAAGACCTGGTAAGTTCCGCCCGATATCTGCCCCAAAATTAACTTCCTTTCTGAATATGTTTTCATTCGTTCCATCATTCACTGTGTTGTCATGTGCGATGATGATCTTCGTGTCTTTTTTTGCAAAATCGACGGGGATTTTAATTCATTTGCAATGTTTGGCTGGCGCAGTCCGAAGAAGATTTGGCTTTGAAACAGCAGTTAGAGCTGTATGTTGAAAGAGTTCAAGATGTAGATCCAGGGGTGCAGAAGTTGGCTCTGGAGAGTATGAGGTACTTACTGTATTTAGTTTTTTGTATTTAACCTACAGCTATTTTATGCATTAATTTATTCCACCTATTGATCATCTGCTTCTACAGTCTTCATAGATGCACTTTTCAAATGTCGTTATTCAACACCGTAATTATATACCCGTGACTTACATTTATTCTGGAATCCAACTGCATCTTGTTTCAGTTTCTAGTGTTCAACCTGCTTATCAACCGTAATTGTATTTAATATCGCATGCTCTTTGAACACCCACTATGGATGAGACCCCACCCAAAATATTATTTAGCTGAAGAAGTGTTTTTTCAATTAGTCACATATTAATTTTTTGGATTCTTATCGAGAGGAAAGAAATGGTCTGTAAAACATCTTTTCTGAATTAAGGAGAAATCTGCTGCTATGAAACAGTTTGCTATCCTTGAAAAATAAAGTACTCTCCAGTCCGTTGGGCTGTGGTTCAAACCCCAGCTGGCATAGAGCCCTTGAAATTTAGTTGTTTGCTATGTTATTGAAAATGCATTTTCACAATACTTCTTTGTACAAAATGCCTCTGCAATATGGTTGAAAGTTTGTAACTTTTTAGTGGCATTTCAGATTTTTGAAATTCAGGAATGCTTTTCTGAAATTTATTTATGTACTTACGTATGTATCTATCTACTATTCAATGTTTCTTAAAAAATGTTGTATCTCTATCTATGGAACCTAGGTTTTTAGTTGAGTTTGACAATGTTTCATTATTCATATGCAACATTTTTTTTTTTTTTGAAATAAATAGCTCTCTACCTACTAAGCTGGTGGATAATTATCAATCGAGATTCCACTATTATATGGAAAACTGCAGAGAAAAATGATGGATCCTGAGCATTTCTATTACAAAAGAAATGGAAATAAGAATGAGAAAAGGAACACATGCAATTACAACTGTCTTACAAATCAGGCTAAAAATACGAAGCTGCAGTAGCTGGCGTGCATTCTAATCATTGAAAGTTAAAGATGCATTTGCAATCTTTACAAGCTGGCCTACACCGAGGTAGTGGTTTGTAGTGTTAGAGATTTAGATGCAATTCTTGACATCATTACATTAGAGTATAAAGCACACAACATGTCTATTGACCAGCAAAGGTACACACCATGATTTCAAATAGAAAGCATCAGTTAGCTTTTGATTTTATTATCCAACCTCAAAGGGGGTAATGAACTCATCGAAGCTATATGCCATACCCACATTACTATCAATTGGCACATTATTGCCTATGGAAATGAACTCATCGAAGCTATATGCCATATCCACATTACTATCAATTGGCACATTATTGCCTATGGAAAAGCCTTGAAAACTCAAGGATAAGCTCAAATACATTTGTCAATAGGCAGTGAAATTTTAATGTAAAAAATATTTTTTCTCACTGAACACAACAAAATAATATCATATCAATGATGAAAAGAATTCGTAGGCTGCAGGGTTTTAGCCCAACAAGCTATAAATAACATTGTTCCAATGAACACCTGAAAATGAAAATTCTTATATTGTACTCAATTTACAGAAATATGAAGCAAATGTTGTCATTGACTGGAAATTATTCCATCTAGTG
The DNA here is from genome assembly GCA_000404065.3 of Pinus taeda. Taxonomy (NCBI): domain Eukaryota; kingdom Viridiplantae; phylum Streptophyta; class Pinopsida; order Pinales; family Pinaceae; genus Pinus; species Pinus taeda. The sequence goes on from APFE030619554.1 coordinate 318,560, forward strand.
AAGAAATACTACTAGTGGGGACTTTTGAATATGATCTTTTAAATTGAACTTTCAAAAATGATCATTAGTAATACATACGTGATACATACATAAATTATGATACATACCAATGATTCATTGTATAATCCAGTGAAAGCATGCCATGGATTTTCATCTGCCAAACCACTGCCCAATGCTAAGCAACCACCCAACAACAACATCTTATCTCAACTCTAGAAAATGATTGTTGTGATTCATTTTTCTGTGTTTGTTTAGGGTTTATAACTTTGTATAGTGTAGGAGGGTTGGTGTGACCATGGAGAAAGGGTGGGGGGGGGGGGGAGAAAGTAGTAATGGTTAAGGACATAGGTTACCTTTGCATGTACTCAATGTAAGGGATGTGAATTTTGAGTACTTTGGCTGCTGGCATACCTTGAAGTACTTGACATGCAAAACACTTATCGGTCATATCTAATATGTACCTAATGTCCCCCCATTGGATGAGAACTTGCTATGAGGGATTGCGTATGCCCCATGTTATAGACTTTGTGTTTTATGATTATGCATGGTTAGCTTCTTCCTCACCCACTATCTTGGGTATTGTGCTCTTGATGCCACCTAACTTGTGATGCCTTGCACTCAATGCGATGTCATCTTGAACCTACTTCTTGTCTTACTCATAGTTGCTCCTTTCTCCCCATTCCTCTTCCGACCCCCATGCCACTGCCTTGTCCCCTTTGCTTTCCTTAGTCACTCCCGCTTTCTCCCCATTTCTCTCCCTGACTACTTGTTTGTTTGTTTAATCCTCTCTTGTAAACCTACCCCTTCCCTTTTCTTGCCTATTCTTTCTAAGTGACCCTACTCTTACCCTTCCCTCTACCTCGTCATGCCATTCTTTACCCACTCCCTTAACCTTAACTCCCCTATCTAAGATACTCCCCCATTCCTACTACTTGTAAGCACTTGAATCTTGTAGGCTCCTCATCACATGAGAGTGGGTTCGACCCAACCTGCCATTCTTATGGCAGTGGCTTCCAATAATAGTGAACAATGACTTGTGAAAGCAATAAATAGTAACAATAGTAGTATGCAACAACTTGAAATGGTGGATCTTGATGTCAATAATGTTATGTTTTTTCTAGTAGGTTGGACAAAGCAGATCAAAGATTTATTTGAGCAGCTATAAGGGGTCCACATTCAAAATCTAATCTTGAGAGTAGACAAATTATAAGGTGAAGTTCATACCCTCATCAATCGGGTTCTAGAGGTGGAGTTAGGGAACCTTCTTTTCAAATAGTTGGTTTTTTACACCAAAGCACTATAAATCCTCCAACCACCTAACATTCTTTGCTTGTGGAAGTTTTGGACCTCTAGAATAAGCAAGATGAGGTTTGCTACTCACAAGAAACCTTCAAATAGGAAGCCAAGACTATCGTAGATAGGTTTGTGGGAATGTCAATCCTCTCCCCCACCAATTATTGCTATTGATGAGTTTGTGCAAGTAAAGCCTAATGTAGAGTATGTGAGGAGAGCTTGAGAGTTGAATATAAAGGTCAGGGGACTCCCTTCATCTTTAATTCTACAACTTGGCCTAATATTAGATTGGAATTTCCTTCCATTGGGGTCCTTTTACTTCAACCATATCAACCTAAGAAGAGCTTGGTTTTATTTGGATTCTACCCTTTTTATTTGAATTAAGCTGTTGGGTGACTGATTGCATGCCCTTTAGGCAAATCAAAGGCTTTTTTCCCTTCATCAAAGGATCTTCTTGGATTGGGATCTCACACGATCTCATGTTGCGGAGCTGAAGCCATTGAGGAAATAAATAGCAACAGTGTGATGGGTGGGGAAGTGTGCACCGATTCAAGATCTTAAGGCAATCATTTGGGATTTCCTTCCCTTTGGGTCGATTTGTCCTGTATTCTTGAAATAACAGGCTCAGAGGGGAAGTGGGGAACTTTAAGGTTTATAATCAGATGTTGGAACTGTAATCGGGCATCTTGGTCTTCCTGCTGTAGTGTATGTTGCACTTACAGTTTCAAAAATTATCTATCTTCATGATTACGATCCATGCTAGCCTTGTTAAGCCTATCTTGTAATATTTAGTGTATATTTGCTTATGTGTTTATAGATAAGAGACTTGAAGTTTGGGGGGAGTTTAGTGATCAAGAGGTATGACTTGATTTGTAAAGGGGTGGAGTTTCAGTGGTCGCCTTAGAAGAGTTGGCTAGACTCATCTGGGTTTGGGTTAGTGGCATGACCCCCATTTCTCAAGGCATTTTGCGGTTTGTTATTACCACCTACTTCATCATATTTAGCTCTTTACAGAGAGTAACTAGAATCCACACTAAGACTTGTATGTTGACATCATCTAGTACTAAGTTCTTAGGTATGTTTTCCTTTTGGGATATTTCAATGCTCGTCTTAGGGCCCAACATATTTCACTACATTATAGAGCAAAGAATGCTTTCTCGTGGTGATGGGACCCCTCTCAATTTATGGTAGACATCTCCTACATCTTGGTAAATCCCATTAGTAATTTATCTTGAATGGTATCTCCTACTTTCCTGACCCTTGTAGTTTCATTTGTTTCACTCATGTTGGGGGAGCTAGCATGGTAGACTACATTCTAGCCAATTGGGATATATGCTTCACTTTATTTGCCAATGCTCTATTACTCTTATAACTATAGTGGATTGTTCTCTCCTCTCCTTTTCCCTCTGCATTGACTCTCGCCCCCACTACCCCCCATATAGGTCCCCTTCGAATTACTATTCTCTTCAATGAATGAGGCCAAGAGACCTACACTACTTGTCTTATTGAGCTACCACTCCCCTACCAATTCCTTGTCTCTGTAGTCAACATCCTCCAAATTTGATTCTCTTTTTTTTGAGAAGCACTTATTAGCTCTCATCCTCACACTATTAGTCCTTCTTGCTTCTAAAAATCTAAAATTGATGCCATGAACAAATGGTATGAATTGAGTGCAAAACCTATCACAAACAACTGTGTTATGCCTTTTTTTCACAAACTCACCTCCTACCATTGATGTGTAAATCTTATTAGTACTTCCTTTATTGCAAAAGAACACCTCTTCTTCTCACAAAGGAATGTGATTCTTGTGCCTCACTTTGCCACTCCCCTAAATTTTTTGGTGCATCCTCTTACCTCCATCACCCTGGCTAGCTTGTTGATCTTGGCCCTCAATCCATGTTTATCCATGCTACTCCAATTTATGTTGTGTTAGGACAACTCCACTTCCTACTTACCTCCTTCCCATGGTGAGTTGGAGAGTTGAGATCTTTGCGGTAGAGGATGTTGATTTTTCATAGGGTCTTGTCTTCTATATTGATAATTACTTCAAATGCTTTAGTTCTTTTTCACGTTCTTATTCATTATTCCATCATTAAGCAATTACACAGAAGACAACAACAATATAACATTTATGATAATATGATCATGAAGAGACAACCAAACAGAAAATACAAGGGGTTACCCTATGAAAAATCTAGTGCGGGAAAAACCCAACAAGCTTTTCCTTAGAAATTCTTCAGTTCAACAAGATACATGCCTAGATCATCTAGTCATTAAGAATGCGTGGTCAAAACTGGTCCACTGCCTCCTAATCAAGTCATAAGTCTCCCCAAGAAGCTCTGTGTAATATGATTTTCTAGGGCAAAATTTCGGTCTCCTTCTTCATCCATGAACTCGGTCTTGCAACATAGTTATACCTTAGAAATTCAGTGTTTTTGTTCGCATGTGCTACTACAAAGATTCAATCCTTCATCACATAAATTCATCCTTCAATAGAGTGCTTTGATTTTGGTCTCCTTCTTCATCCATAAACTCGGTCCTGTAACATAGTTAGACCTTAGAAATTCATCCCTTCTGTTCACATGTGCTACCACAGAGATTCAATCCTTCATCATAGAAGTTTGTCCTTCAACAGAGTGCTTCCACAGAGATTTGGTCCTGCACTAGAGATAGAAATGTGTCCTTCAACAACCTTGAACTCATCCTTCTTCCTTGTCTCTCTTGCATGGCTAAACAAAAGAATATGCCTTAGAAGATCCATCTAGATTCTTCATCAAAGATTTAGTGCTTTTCCTCATCAAAATAATGCCTTAGATTCATCCCTTTCTCTTGCCTCTGGAAGACTGAATTTTGCTTGAGCAAAACAGATTGAATTGGTGCTCTTGGAGGAGGTTGAGTGCCTTATATATACCTTTCTCGCCTGGCCGAATGGTTGCAATCCTTAAGTGGGTCGACTTGACTAGGAAGAGCGCTGACCTGGCTTCTTGGAGCCAAAAATTTAAATACGAGAAATTCTCTTTTAAGAACTGACATGAAGAACATGCCAAATATTTTTATCTTTTGACAATAACATGAAGAACATGCTTTACAAATACATCAAGGACTAAAATAATAATTATGAAGACCGACCATAGCTACAAAAATTCAATAGAGGACAGGTAGGTTTCATATCGAGGAATCAAAATATGGACAATATCATCAACTTGCAAGTCACTATTGTGGAGGTGAGACATTGTTCTTTGAAAGTCTTATGTTGCTTTGTAGACTTTTGGAAGTCTTTTGAATCGATTTTGAGCACTGTTATTGGATTTGGTTGGTTGGATTGGTTTGATACCTTTTTTGTGTGAAATCAAGATTCTTTGCATTTTTTGCTTGAATTGGTTGATTTTGTACATTGTTGTATTTTTGACGCATGGGCCCACTAAAAATCCCTAAAGTTTAAAATTCTTTTGTTAGAGTCAGTTGTGGAGACATGGCAAGCAACATCTAGCAATGAAGACCTAGCTTGCATGGACTTGGACCCACCTCCATGGGCAAATGATCTAAACATTAATGTTGGACCTTTAGGCCATGGATAAGACTGGTTTCCTACATTCTCATATGGTAAATGCATGGGCCCACTAAGAACCCCTAGAAAATGTCGGGTTGGGTTGTGGAGAGTTGATCATATACCTTTGGCAATGAAGACCTTTTTTGTATGGTCTTTGACCTACCTCCACGGGTAGTGGATTTAAACATTCGTGTTGGATCTTTAGGCCTAGGGGAATTCACTCATAATCCTATTCTTGGGTCTGCTCATGGTAAGGATGAGGAACCTTTAGAGGATTCTTTTGTATGACCAGATTGTAGAGTCTAGTGCTTCGTAGTTAAAATTTTCGTTATAATTCTATCCTTGAGTTTGCTCATGCTGAGGATGAGGAATGTTTATAGGATTCATTTATATCATCCAATTGTAGAGTTTAGTGCTTATTAGCTAAAACTTAGTATTATGCTTGTTTTGGGTCATTAGAGGCCATTTCAAACCTCTTTATTTATGTATTTTGATTGAGATATGAATTACAATTTGTGCTATTTTGGTTATATGCACTCTTCCTTTATTTTGGTTTTTCTCTAGGTAACATATTAGGGGGAGAACCCCAAGGCACTTTCCCTCATTCCAAGGATGAAACCCCAAAAAACCCATAATAGAACCTAGGCGGGGAGGCTAACATCAATGTTGTATGAAGTGGGGATGAAGCAGGTGTGTTTTTCAGAAGGAAGTGTTAGAAGCATCATTTTCCAAAAATCCTTGTAAGCGAAGCATCCCAAGAGCATATATATATATATATTCAAAAAAACATTTATATTAAAAAAAGCATATAGAATGCCAAATTAGCTGCAGAATATATATCAAAGCATGCATATGTGTACATAAATCAAGATATAAATGGCATCCATAGTACATTAATGATTAATTATTCAAGCATCAACTATCTAGAATCTAGATTCTTCTCCTCTTAACTAGCCTTTGCCTCTACCTTGATTCTCTAGGGAATTAGTCAACATTGCTCAATTTTGATAAAAATACCTAATATGAGCCTTAAAATATTGTAGAAAAAGTTTAACATGCTTGATCAATGATTTTGACTTGAGTGAAGGGTACATTTTTTCAAGGCCATGACAAGGGAGTTCAACAATCAACACCACCAACACTAGGGTACATTTGGGGCTTGGTGCTCTTGATTAAATGCCATTCACATGCCCTCATTCGTGATATAATCTCTAATGAAATGCTACAATCCCATTGATCCTAAAATCTTGAAAATTGTCAAGTTGACTAAATTTTGAATGGGATATGAAATTCCATATTCACCATATGAAGTCGAATGAGGTTGGAACCACTCTTTAAACATACTGAGTCATTGCATGGTAATATTAAAAATTTAAGTAAAAGGATATATTTTCATCCTTATACTTAAAAAATTTAACATTACTATTAGGAACATGTAGGAAGCATCAGGGAGCACCTTTGGAGTGTCTAGGAAGCATGGTTCTTGACATAGTGGTTCTAAAATTCCAGGAATCGTAGAAATCCAACCCAAAGAGCGTTTTTTTTTCTTTACCTAATATTTTTGGGTTCGGAAGTGTGATTCCAAGTGTGCTTCAGTTGTGGTTTTTCACAGTACGTGATTTCGAGGTTTGGTACGTGGGGGGGGGGGGGGGGGGTTTCTTGCAACACTGGTGGTTAACACACCATCCCACGACCACTAACTAGACCTAATTGATACCTTTACTTGTTATATACATGAAAAAACTTTGCATATTTTGTGTCTAATGGTTTGGATTGATGTGGATGTGTGTGTGTGTGTGTGTATAATCAAAATTTGAATATATCATGTATTTTTTGATTGATCTTTTTTATTTTTATTTTTTATATTTCTAGTTTTTTATTTTTGTTGTATAATTATTATTATTATTTATTATATAAATTTTGCTTTGTTCTGGATTCTACTAGTTGGTTTTGGTAATGTTGGTTTTAAGGGAGACCCTCGTCTAGAGGCTTAAAGACATTGGTACATGGTTCACCATCCCACGACCACTAACTAGACCTAATTGATACCTTTACTTGTTATATACATGAAAAAACTTTGCATATTTTGTGTCTAATGGTTTGGATTGATGTGGATGTGTGTGTGTGTGTGTGTATAATCAAAATTTGAATATATCATGTATTTTTTGATTGATCTTTTTTATTTTGTTTGTTTTGTTTGTTTGTTTGTTTTAATTATATTTTAATTTAATTATTATTATTATTATTATTATTATCATATAAATTCTACTTTGTTTAGGAGTCTACTAGTTGGTTTTTAAGGGAGACCCTCGTTTGGAGGCTTAAAGACATTGGTATCTTAGAGATTCTCATCTTTGCTATTATGCCTTTTTATGAGGTAGTTTGCCCTTCACAAGGCATAGATTGGTAGACTTCATTAGCACCACGTATGGGGAAAAGTCGCTGTGTGCCACCCCTCTTTCCCACCTTATTTAGGATCAACATTGTTGAGTTGGAGTCATTTGTGGACGACCACATCACATTTGTCTCCTTCACGACCTCCTAGTCTCCCCGCTTTTATGCATATGATGTGGTTTTAGTATCCTCGACCCAGAGAGAGCTAGATTTTATTTCAAGTTTACGATCTTTGGAAAAACATGATCATGATCTTTAATTGCTTGAAGAAATTATTAGATTCTCATTTCTACTTTAGGGGTTTGGAGATTGAGATCACCATATCATACACGTATTTGGTGGTTTGGTATTTAGATCCCAAGTTAGGATTGAGGCAGGTTCTCTAGCTTTGGGTTAATAAGGGGTATGGATACCTAGCCCTTCTAGAGAGACAATACTTCTGGCATCATTTCTAGGACGTTTTGGTGCTAATTTGACCTCATGGACTCCATCATTATAACCACAATTTTGTAAGGCTAGAAGGTGTGGCATCTTAGCCTACTTGGGTTAGATGGGATTGGATGCATAACACTCTATGGAGCTAAGGGATGACTTCATCATTAGGCCCCTTTATACATTTTACATTTTAACATTGGATCATGGATGCATGGGATCATGATCCCCTTATGCCGTATTTGGTGTGCTCTCATCAACTTTGGGTGAATGTTGAGCGCTAGATTCCACAAGAGGATATATTTTGTCAATTGAGGAGCATTTTCTGTTTAGAATCTAGATGGCCCAAATATTATGAGATACAAGAATGATTTTATTGCTTGTTCAAAGAATTGCACAACTTGCTCCATGCATTCTTTGGGTATTTAGGCCATAGATGCTTGGCTTTATTTATTGGAGAGGTTCTCAAACTTATCTCTCATCCCTTGGCCACACTACCCAGGCGACACACTACTCAAATGATCACATATTTTTTTCTGGTGCTCCCAGCGGATGAGGGCACCAACAGGCAGTGAGGTTGTAGTACCATTTGAGTTCCTAGATTGGTTAGATCCCAAGGAGTAGTTTGAGCCTCACTAATGAAACCTTTGTGGAGTTGCCCAACTAGATCTTCAGACAACTTATGCTAAACCAACAGATAGTCCACTACCTCTAGATCCCATATGGTCAAACCCCATGTAGCAGTTTGAGTGCCAACAATGAGACCTTTGTGGAGTTACCCACTTAAATCTCAAGACCGTTGAAAATAGTAGCAAGAAAGGTCTTCTTGACTTGTGCCTTAGTCAAGAAAGACCATAAACAATATTTCCTTTGCCATGGTCAAGTTCGTGGTGTTTTGGACGAGTTCATGGAGAAGTCAACTCGTGCGCCCAATTGGAGGCTCAATTATGTGGCTCTCCAAGTGCGAGTTTATATTTAGAAAAGGACGAGTGAGAGCCTTAGTGTCTAATTGAGGCAAGGACGAGTAGAAGAGTAAATTCAACTTAGTTAACAAATCAATCATAAGTCGAGTTCTAAAATTAAACTTGCCAGATATAGCAGGAGTCGAAAAGCTTAAAAGGAGGACAAAGGCACATCATTGTACCATTATTGTTGAGCACGAGTTTGTGTGAGAAAGAGCATCTTGCTAGGAGAACGTGTAAGGAGAAGACTATATGTAGTTTGAGAGAGATAATTTCCTTGTGGATGTGCGCTAGGATTTACGGAGAAATTCCTATATAATAAAGGCTTAGATCTGTGCTTAGGTAATAAGGGCCAGATTGCACAAGGAAGAGGAGCTGGATTAGGGGTTCTTGCAGGGAGTTTCAACTTAGTAGAGAGAACAACTATGTTTTCTATTGAAACAATTTGCTTGTAAAGAAATCTGATTGATTAGAATTTTTTTCAATAAAATCTACTACAAGGAGAGGGTTTTCCTAGCTGGGTTCCCTAGAAAAATATTGTGTTATTGTGTGACTGCATTCTTTATCTTTGTGTTTCTTTTATTTTGTTGCTTATCTATCATAGAGAAATCTCGTGTCTTGGTGCAACGAATTTAGTTTTAGATTTGTCATCATAGCAGTTGCAAGATTTCAAGGAAAATTTACATGGTATCAGAGAAGAGAACATTGTAAAGATCAACACTAAGGAGTTCAAATTTGTGAAGAACAAAGATCAGAGTTGTGAAGAACAATTGTTTGGACAAGAAGGATGGCATACCAAGGACTGAGAATACTAAGAATGATATCAAGACAAAGAGGATTATTCTCGAGGGGGTCAAAGATCATATAATTCCTCATCTCTATGAGAAGAAAACAAAAATTTGAGATGTTCAAAGCCATCTTGGATCTTTTTTAGTGTACCAGTGATGCTAGGAAGTTAGCTCTCAAGGAGAAGCTAAGGAGCATAAGGATGAGCAAAGGAGAGCCCATTGTTTGATATCTCTCGAAGTTCACTTAGGTGCGAGATGAGCTAGGTGGTGTGGGTGTCACTGTACTAGAGAGTGACCTTGTGAACTTTTGCTCTACTAGCGCTTCATAAGTCTTGGTATAGTTTCCAAGATGTTGTCAGTTGCTGAGAGAATTTTCCTGGTTGGGAAATGCTATGCACTGATTGCGTTCAAGAAGAGATCCAAAGAGTGGCCAAAGATGACAGATCAACAAAGACTGAGAATGAGGAAAATTTTGCTCTTGTCGGCAAAGCCAAGGGCAAGAAAGGCGAAGTGAAGGTCGAGGAGAAGAAGGATATGAGTAAGATAAAGTTGCTTCCATTGCCATGAGTTTGGGCACTATGCTACTAAGTGTCCTAATCGAAATAAGAAGTCCAATAAGAATAATGCAGTTGCATCAACTGAGGTAGATGGGTTTGTTTCTTAGTTCGAGAAATATTTCTCATTGATAGCTTGCATGGTCAGCTCATTCAAGAGTAGCACGTGGTATATTGATTCTAGAGCCTCCTTCCACATGACCCGGAATAGGGAGTATTTTAGCCAGCTGAAGGAGAAGGACATGCAGTTTCAAATTGAGCTAGGAGATGATGGCAAGTACACATCTAGGGGAGTTGGTATTGTTAGCTTTGAGAGGGAGATCGAGAGCCCTCTCCATCTTAATGATGTCCTCTATGTTCTAGGCTTGAAGAAAAACCTTGTTTCAGTATCTACCCTTGAGGACAAGGGATATGATGTCATCTTTAGCAAAGGTAAGGTGTACGGTGTACCTTAAGCATTTAGCTTTTGGAGCAATGAAGCAGCTAGTGAGAGTGCATTTAGCTTTTGGAGCAATGAAGCAGCTAGTGAGAGTGACAAACCTTTATAGGTTGCAAGTTGAAACATGCACAACCTTGAGCAACAAGGAAAGTGGTGAGTAGAGTAGAGATGTTGGAGAACTTCGGCATAGGCGCATGAGACACTTGCATCATGGGGCGCTAAAGATTCTTCAACAGATAACTACATGATTACTAGCATGCGGCTTTGATCAACATGATGTGTGCAAGGGGTGCACCCTTGGCAAGTATGCCAATACTTCTTTTTAGGGCTGAGACAACAGAGCCAAAAGGATTTTAGAGCTGGTGCATCCAGGTGTACGCGTGCCCTTCTCTTCTCTGTCTCTTATGAGACACATGTATTATGTTACTTTCATGGATGATTATTCTCGGAAAACTTGGATATTTTTTTTATGAAGAACAAAGATGAGGTCTTAACCAAGTTCATGGAGTTTAAGGCCTTGGTAGAAAATCAAACTGGGAAGAAGATCAAGGTAGTGAAGAGTGACAGTGGTGAAGAATATGTCTTCAATGCCTTCAAGGATTTGTGTGCGAAGGAGGGCAATAGGAGAGAGCTGATGGCACCCCATAACCGACAGAATGGGGTGGCTGAGAGGAAGAACCTGCAGTATTGTTGGAGCGGCCAAGGCCATGTTACATGATCAGGGACTGCCTATGTTCTTGTGGGTTGAGGCATGCAACACTGCAACATTTCTGCAGAACAAGAGTCTAAAGAGGGTTCTTGGAGGAGTTACATCAAAGAAGGCTTTCACAGGCAAGAAGCTTGATGTTTCACACTTTTGTATCTTTAGCACAAAAGATTATTGTCATGAGTCCAATGATAGTAGGAAGAAGTTGGAGCCCATAGTAGAAAAAAATATTTTCGTGGGATATAGTGAGACAACTCAGGCATATAGGGTGTGTCTACCAAGACTCAAGAAGATAGTTTTCAGGTGGGATGTGAGGTTTGAGGAGTCCAGAGCTTTGAGGGAGTCTTTAGAGCGAGAACAGGTTGCAGTACCTGAGACAGAGGAGCTACTTGCTCCCAAAGAGGAGCCTTAGCTAGGATCACAGATTGAACTCCAGGAAGGTGGCAAGAGGGCCGCATAGCAAGATGCAGAGCAAGATGATAAGGAGGATAGACTAGGATGAGAGCATGAAGCTACTCAGTTAGAGACTCCTGGCACAGGGAGGAAGAAAGTCAAGTGTGCTGAGAAGTTGAGACCAGAAGCAGGTTTAAGCCCTTAACACCATCTTCAGGTAGAGAAAGCAGACACAAAGGTACATAGGATATATGGCATTGATGATAGGGGTGGTGGACACTGAGCCTTCTAGTTATAAGGAGGCAATTTCTTTACAGGTTTGGCAGGAGGTAGAGCAAGCAATCACAAAGGTACATAGGATATATGGCACTGATTATAGGGGTGGTGGACATTGAGCCTTCTAGTCATAAGGAGGCAATTTCTTTATAGGTTTGGCAGGATGCCATGGTGGAGCAATATTCCTCCATCATGAAGAACGATGTTCGGGAGACTGTGCCACGACTTGAGGGCAAATCAGTAGTAGGTTCACGTTTGGTGTACAAGGTGAAGCGTGGAGTAGATGGGAGTGTGGAGAAGTACAAGGAGAGGTTTGCGGCCAAGGGCTTCTCACAAATTGAGGGCATAGACTATGATGAGAACTTTGCCCCAATAGCATGGTATTCACCCATCAGGACTATTCTGGCACTTGCAGCACAGATGGGGTGGAAGATCTGCCAGATGGACATGAAAACAACATTCCTCAACGAAGTGTTTGAGGAGGAGATTTATATGGAGCAGCCAAAGGGGTTTGAGCAGTTCAGCATAAACACATGGGTGTAGGCTGAAGAGAGCTCTTTATGGGATCAAGGATGCTCCGAGAGCATGGTACACTGGTATCGACAACTACCTTTGAGGATTGGGCTTCACGAAGAGTGAGGTAGATGCCAATCTATACTACATCATGGTTGGAGGGCTTCCTCTCATTCTAGTGCTCTATGTTGACAACCTTATATTGATTGGAGGAGACAACTTGATCTAGGATTGCAAAGATGACCTTGCAAGGGAGTTTGAGATGAAGCATATGGGGCTTATGCACTATTTTCTTGGCTTAGAGGTTTGGCAGGGTGATGGTGAGATCTTCGTGGGACAAGGGAAGTACACTCTATAGAGATTCTGCGAAGATTTCATGTGCAGGATTGTAGGCCCATGGCCATGCCTCTAGTCACAAATTGGAGGAAGGTGGATGCTAGTAGAGTAGAGAGAGTGGATGCTACAATAGATGGGCGCTACAGTATATGGGCAACTTATCGAGTCATTGACGTACTTGGTCAACACACGACCTGATATTTGTTTTGTAGTCAACCAATTGAGTAAGTTCATGATGGAACCGATCAAAGTTCATTGGGTTGCTGCAAAACATGTTTTGACTTATCTCAGGGGCACGACAAATTATGGATTGTGGTACTGACATGTTGATGGAGTGAGGCTTGAGGGCTTCACAAATGTTGATTGGGCAGGGTGCTCCTAGATAAGAAGAGTACTTTAGGTGGTGTCTTCAGCATTGGGTCAGCAACTATTTCTTGTTACAACAAGAAGTAGAGATCAGTTGCACTCAATTCAACCAAGGCCGAGTACATGGCTACTAGTTTGGCAGCATGTGAGGCTATTTGGATGAGGAAGTTGCTTGTGGGTCTTTTCAGACAGGGGATGGAGCCTATTGTGATACATTGTGATAATTAGAGTTGCATCAAGCTCTCTGAGAACCCAATGTTTCATGATCACTCAAAGCATATCAAGATTAGGTATCGTCATCTCAGAGATTGTGTGCAAAAAGGGATAGTGAAGCTATTGTACGTTCCAATAGAGGAGCAAACAACAAATATCTTGACCAAGGCATTGGTAAGAAGCAGTTTTGTTCATTTCAGAGATAAGTTGGGAGTTGTAGAAAATCCCTTCCTCGCTAAGAGGGAGTGTAGAAAATAGTAGCGAGAAAGGTCTTCTTGACTTGTGCCTTAAGTCAAGAAAGACCATAAACAATCTTTCCTTTGCAATGGTCAAGTTCGTGGTGTTTTAGACGAGTTCATGGAGTAGTTAACTCGTAGTCTCGTACGCACAGTTGGAGGCTCAGTTATGTGGCTCTCCAAATGCGAGTTTATATTTAGAAAACGACAGGTGAGAGCCCCAATGTCTAATTGAGGCAAGGGCGAGTTAGAAGTGTCAGTTTGACTCAGTTAACAAATCAATCACAAGTCTGAGTTCTAAAATTAAACTTGCCAGATATAACATGAGTCGAAAAGCTTAAAAGGAGGATGAAGGCACATCATTGTACCATTATTGTTGAGCATGAGCTTGTGTGAGAAAGAGATTCTTGCTAGGAAAGCGTGTAAGGAGAAGCCTATATGCAGTTTGAGAGAGAGAAAGAATTTCCTTGCTGATGTGCGCTAGGATTTAGGGAGAAATTCTTAAATAATAGGGGCTCAGATTTGTGCTAGGAAATAGGGATTTCTAGTGCTAGGGAATAGGGGCCAGATTGTGCAAGGAAGAGGAGCTGGATCAAGGGTTCTTGCAGGAGTTTCAACTAACATCTGTGTTTTATTTTGAAACAATTTGTTTGTAAAGAAATTTGATTGCTCGGAATTTTTCTTAATAAAGTCTACTACAAGGAGAGGGTTTTCCTAGTTGGGTTTCCTAGAAAAATATTGTGTTATTGTCTAACTGTGTTCTTTATCTCTGTGTTTCTTTTATTGCTTATCTATCGTAGAGAAATCATGTGTCTTGGTGCAATGAATTTAGTTTCAGATTTGTCATCATAGTAGTTGCAAGATTTCAAGGAAAATCTACAAGGACAATATATGCCAAACCAACAGATAGTCCATTACCTCTAGATCCCAGATTCCCAATAGTAGGTGGCCTCATCTAGATATAGAGAGTTCTTTGTCTTGTTCTAGTTCGCCTGACTGGTCTTTTATCTCGAGTTTCTTCTCTTTGGCCTCTGATTGTGCCAAGAGGCGTTCTACAACCTAGTATGGGGTAGATCCCACGTAAACATGTAAAGGTAAATGTAAAAGTAAATATAAATGTAAATGTAAACGTATACATTTAACATGTAATGTTTACAATTAAACATTTTTAATTTATTGTCGCCCCTATTTAAAAATCAATCTAATTATTATTATGTATAAACACAATATAAATTTAAAATTTAAAGAGTTTTATGAATGCTCAAAAAATAGGTATGATAAATAAATAAAAATATAAATAAACTGGAAGTATGGTAAATAAATAAAAACTCTTTTTATATTACTCTTGAGGTATGGTAAATAAATAAAAATATAAATAAACTAGAGGTATGGTAAATAAATAAAACCTCTTAGAGGTATGGTAAATAAATAAAACCTCTTTTTATATTTACTCCATAAACCTCTTTATATTTACGAAAACCGAGAAAAGGTTTTATTTAGGTGAAGCCCATGGACCAAATAACAGTTTAATAGCATGGGCCAAATACCATATTTATAAAAGAGGTATGGTAAATAAATAAAATCCTTTTTATATTTACTCCATAATCCACTTTATATTTATAAACACTCAAAAAAAGGGTTTTATTTACATGAAGCATATGGGCCAATTACCATGGGCCAAACTATTATTAATACCATGCAAAAAAACGTTATTAACCCTAATATGAATATTAATAAAAATAAAGATGGCACATGGTATTGATCTATGGTATTCATATGGAATGTAGCCTATTTAAAGGGGGAAATTAAACTAAGCATAGATCCATGTTAACTCTGGATCTACTAAGCGCTCAGAGGGATCAAATATCTTGATATGCAAATTAGCATAAAGTGAAAAAAGATTTTCGATACTTCTCGGTGCTTGGTAGATCCGGAGTGAAGATGGATCTATGCTGGTGGTAGGAGAGTTGCACATTTGATAGTGGATACTTTAGAGGAGGACAACCTACCCTCTCCTTAGGCGACATACATTTGTAGACTGAGGCTCTTTCATCTGTACTGCCTCTGGCTTTGAGCCATTAAAGTTTAGATTATACATATTAGCTTTGTTTCCGCTTTTGCTTTTATAGGTCTGGCCTCAGTACTCTTGCTTTGTTTTGAAACTTTTGTACCACACATTACCATTGACCTGGTTTTGGTCATTTGTTGGACATTAATAAGCCTATTATATCTTATCTTGTCTCCTCCTCCCCCTTAAAAAAATAAATGCACACACCTGTCCACACAAACACAGAGAAAAATAAGATGAAGATGACAGTCAACAAGAAGGGGAAGAAGAAGAGGAGGAAATCAGAAAAGAAAGAAAAAACAAAAAGGTCTTATGCTTATCGTGCCATCTCCATAATTGCAAAATTCATTGGCTGAAGGCAAATTAAAGCAAAAACCATTAATTTCTGCTTTGAGGTGTACATCAACAATAATCATAAACACTGAAAGATTAACCACATGCTGCTGCAACTACAGGATCCATGTCAGCATCTTTTGGCGTAAGCCATCTGATCATGTGGGCAGGTGACTGGAAGTTCCTATCTATCACTCCTTGAGCAGTTTGTCTACCTCAAAAATGGTGAGATTCATGACACGTTGCTGTCAAATATTGGACATGCTGCATTGTTGTGTTCATAAAGAGGCAAAGATAAGTATTCCCACAACTCATAAAAATAAAAAACCAATAAGGGGTATTAAAGATACAAAATCCCCATTGTTATCTCGCCATACTTGCAAAAATCATTGGCTGAAGGCTAAGTAATTGAAAGCCATAAAAATCATTAAATTCTACCTCGAGGTGTACATCAACAATAAGCATAAACACTGAAAGATTAGGCACACACCACTGCAAGTTTAGGATCAATGTCATCATCTTTGGGCTTAAACCATCTGTTGATGTGGGAGCTTCCTATCTGTCACTCCTTTGACAGTTTATCTACCTTGAAAATGGTGGGATGCATGACACTTTGCTCTCAAATGTTGGACATGGCACAATTTCGTGTCTACCATGTGGCCAATTCTCTCTTCAGTCCCTCCATTCATGCACTTGCCCACCAGCTCTGTAGCAGGGCTTGTGATGGCTCCTGCCTTGATCGTACATTTGAGGTGGTGTCAACAATGGGGATATGTAAGGCCTCCTAGATCAATGGTAAAAACAAAATAAGAGCTAAGTGTCTAGCAAAAAGCAGAAATCTATAAAGCTATACTGTTGAATTGCGTTGGTTGACAGTAACTGTATTAGAATTTTTGACACTCCAACTATTCTGGCTGTCCTGTATTTTCCGTTGTGCTGTGCAAACATTTAGCTATTCTTACTTAATGAAATGAAATTTTATCTTTTTAGATCAACTACTGATTTTTAACCTAATTTTGCTCTGATAGATGTCCCTTCCCTGTGTGTTTATTTTATTTTCTTTTTGAAAATTTCTTTTATATTTGCGAAAAAATATTTACATCAAGGGAAAACAAAAACTGGAAGGGTATTTACAGTGGTACTTACATCCTCTTCCTGGAGAATGCTAGATGTTTGTTTGTAGTGTTATTATAAATTTTGATATGACAGTTTATGTTCCTGCAAAGTCTTGGTAATAATAGTTTTAGTTGGCTAATGCTCAATTATACTTTTATGTGTGAATGATTGGTAATGAAACAAGTCATCAGGATGTGTTTTATCCGTCTATTTTATCACGGAGGAGCAACATATGCAGAAGATACCAAATTGTCTACATGATAATGGGCATCTGTCGACTACCTTGCAAATAAAGTAGAATTTCATTTCTGTGCTGATGTATGGGCATATATGCCACTCTTGCAGGCAAGAAATTCGAACTGCAACGAGCTCTATGACATCAGTACCTAAACCTCTGAAATTTCTTCGACCTCATTATGGTACATTAAAAGCATATTATGAAACAATGGCAGATAATGATGTGAAGGTAAGAAGCTATCTTCTGAAACAGTGATTCTAATATTGCTCTTTTTTTCTTTGCTTTTGTTAATAATGGCTGTGCTTTGTCTGTGTTGTTGATATTTAGCAAAATCTTAAGCTGTTTCTTTTGTTTTTGCTTACAGAATTACCTGGCAGATATCTTATCAGTTTTGGCTTTGACGATGTCTGCAGAAGGGGAACGGGTATTGTAGACATGCATATTTGATGCTCTATTCAATTCTAACTATTTTTTGCACAGCTATGCACATTTTTTTTTGCATTCTGCATTTTCATGATTCTAAACAAGTTTATCCAAGTATAATATTTTTTCTTATAATGTCTTCAGGAAAGTTTAAAGTTTAGGTTGCTTGGTTCCAAGGGAGATATTGGTTCCTGGGGTCATGAATATGTTCGGTGAGTATGAGTATGAGCGTCCTAGACACACTAATTTATAATTATAATGGATTTGGTTTTAAATTTTAATCCATAATGTAATTATATACCTGAAAACCATTATTTGAGATTAGTTTGAAGCCCTTGTTTGTCTCTTACCATAAATTTTTGAATTGGGGATTAAATGGCTTGAAGAATGACCTCACTTCTGTTGTCACTGAATATGTGGGCTAACTGCTCTTATTGAGTGAATGTCGAAGCATGTTTTGGAATTCTGATGTTACTATCTTCCCAGGAATCTTGCTGGAGAAATTGCACAAGAGTACCAGAAGCGGCAGGTTAGTTTATGATAACATTTTTCTTCTGCATTAAGGAGAGGACCGACCATTTTAATCTGAAGTGTTCAAGTATATGGAATTTGTGTGTTGTACTTGTCATTGTTAACATGAACAAAAAGATTTGAGGTGTTACCTCATTCTGTATTTGGATGTTTTTTGTAATGCATAATGATGAAAGTTTGGATGACTGTTTGTGTCAAGATGCTACTTATAGGGTAAGCCCTAGTTCATGGAGACAGCATCAATCTTCCCCATGTATGAAGACATCAGTATCCCCCATCTTCTTTTCTTCATCCTTGTTTATGGGTCTTCCTACTAAAGGGTAGTTCTGTACAGATAATTATAAGCACACAAAGATACATCTCTGTTGCTGTCTATGCAGTGCAGTGCAAGAGAGAGATCCAGAACTGTTAGTGGAGGAAGTAAATTCTTAAGATGGTCAGATGTGGATAGCTTTAATGTACAATTGCTCTGATTAATTCCTCACATTCCGCTGAAACATGCATCTTTGAAATGAAATGAAATGGAGTTATTGATACTATTTGTGCACCTTTATTGGAGTTTGTCTGCTAAGCCCTAAGTCTTGGATTCAAGGCAGTGGGACTGCAGTAGTTTCAAAAGGAAAGGAATGAAAAACTCACAGCACATTAAAGCAATGTGTTCAGTTACTGAAAGCAAAGGCTTGTACCCTGATCACTGTTGCATCTCTGAGTATATATGTGAAATTTATTATGGCCTAAGCGAAAAATAGCGATGGACCTCAGTTGAAAATAATGTACATGTATTTTCCTGTATACAGTGATGAAAAAGCTAATCACTAACTAGAGAGCAATGAATCATTGAGAAAATGGACAGAGTGTCCTTAGGGGTCACCTTATTTTTGAACTCTAGAGAGAGAATGCTTCTCTAAATTGTGTACACATAATTGAACTAATCATTTGCTAGAGAAGGATGAATCATCGAGAAAATGGGCATATAATCCTTAGAGTTCATTTTATACTTACGAAACCCCAACATATAAATGCTGACACATTATTGTGCTGAGAAATGAGCTGCTCTTACAGCCCGAGGTTGGAGACATATCTGTGTAAAACACATACATATGTATGTCAGTAGCACTAATAAAATAAAATGGAAAAAGTTTGATGTCCGAGTCTAACATCAAAAAATAGAGGAAGGGACTTAAAGAATTAATAAAAGGAGAAACATCTATGGATCTTTCTAAACCCTGGATCTATAAGGACTGAGAGGTTGAACCTCAGGTTTTCTTTGATCTTTCTCAGTGCTTAATAGATGCAGGTTTAGGATGGATCTAATACTCTTGGATTCTTTTGCTTGTACTTCAAATGGAGCTGATATAATTTTAGAAGATTGGTGTTAACTTACGGGCTATACAATTCATAACTTCATTCAATTCCTAATCAAAATATTTTATGTACAGCATGTTGAACCTGCAAGACTGCTGCATTACAAATATGGCTACAAAGAGTGCATCATAAAAATTAGTTGTTATGTAAAGAGAAGCCACAATATTTAGAAAAGTAAAAATGGTAAGAACAAAGAGCAGGGAAATCAGAGACAACAGAAGTCAGGCAGTTAATCAGTAGCCATCTCACACTTTAGGAGTGTCAAAACTTAAAAATTACTGATCAGGTCTTTGGGCCAAAAACAAATTGCTGTCGAGACTCGAGATCCACTGTTTAGATTAACAACTGAAAATTTCTAAAGGTTTGAAGAATGTGAACATGAACATGTTCCAATATGTAAACTTGATATTACTAATCAGACCTCCAGGCCTCGAAAAATGTGTGCAAGTGAAATCCAGGGTTTAGATTAACAACCAAAGATGTCACAAAGCTTGAAGAATGTGAACACGAACATGTTTCAATATATCAAAACTTAATATTACTCTGTGTCAGGAAAAAGTGTGCTACTGAGATCCCTCCAGGGTTTAAACTTTAAACCAACAGCCAAAATATTTCTAAAGATTTGAAGAATGTGAACATGAACATGTTCTGTTATGCCAAACTTACTGATCAGGCCTATTCTGGACCAGAAAAATTGTCCTAGCGAGATACAGGGTTTAGGTTAACAGCGAAAACAGTCCTAAAGATGTGAAGAATGTGAACATGAACATGTTCCAATATGTCAAGTTGAATCCCGCAAAGGAGGTGGACAGACTTGATGCGTCAGACGAAGCACCTATCTGAGAAAAGTTCAGTGAATGTCTTAATGTGAAGAAAAAGAAAATTCCTGCGAGCAATGAAAGCAAGGATGGCTTAAAGAGGATACTTGAACCTAGATCCAGATTACATCAAACATTGGGCGTTGGTATGAAATTTGAATGAGGATTTGCAAAATAGGAAAAGTATCTGAAATCTAAAGATATTTGATAAAACAAGAGTAATGCGGTAAATTTTTTGTTATTGCCTAAATTAAGTTTAATACCAATGGTGGGTAGGATTGAAATGCCAGTGCAGATTCAAAATGTATTATATAATAGTCTTAGCTAATAAAATTTGGAGATAATGCTAATAATTGAACAATGAACATTTTTCTTGTGTACCTTTTATACTTTCTATTTCAATACAAAATTGGAAGTACATTCCAAAGGTGGACTGATTGCATCATAATCAACTACTGAACTTCTTCAATAGTGCTCGTCTTTCTAAGAGAGCCTCAAGTAAGCTTTAACTAACAGGATCTAAATACATAGCTGATAGAAACATAACTTCCAAATATGACCAAGAATCAAGATCATGACCAAAAAGCATGGCGTATATCCTGTGGATGCATACAGATTAGTTGAGAATAATACTGTGGCGAGAAACAAGGGCATTATCCCTGTATTTCTCAATGATATTTGCGTGAGACTGAAGAAGCAGTCCATTCTTTGAGAGAGATTCGGCGTGTGCATTATGTTCACTATAAATATGATTGAATGGAATTGCCTGAAATAGACCAGTGATCTTTTTCAACTGCTGAGCAATATGTACAAGACCCAAATTACAATTCTGCGCCTTGTGTTGCATCCAGTGAGTAACCGATTTAGAGTCCCCAAATACTTGAAGACTCTGGACATTCTTGCAATGGCTAATTTCATAAGAGCGTACAAAGCAGTAAGTTGTCCCAAGTTGTTGGAATGGCCCCATTTTTCTTCTTTCCATAAAAATAATGGCTCCTAGAGAAGAATAAAGTAGAACCAAGACCACAAATCCAACCCTCCTCTTGACTTGCCCCGTCAAAAAATTTCTAAGGGTTATGATGATTGATGACAGGTGCAGCAGCAATGCATTGGGCCTTGGATATAGATGATCCTTCAAGAGAAGAGATGTGTGATATGGCTTGAATATATGTGGAGGGGGGATCTTATCATCAAAGAGGCTTCTGTTTTGAATAATCCTGATAGCAGCAACTAAGCTTAACATGACAACAATAAAAGTAAGAGCCTAGAGGGATTACATCCTCACTTTATATTATCCAATGAATCATGGTTCATCAGAAGGCCCTCACATCAATAATACTACAAAGGTCTCAACTTTCCTACAATAGAAATCAACACATGAAAACATTACAATTGTAAAGCCTCTTGAAATAAAATGCTAGACCTTTTATCTTCCATTCGATATCCAAGCGTGTGATGTGCAAATGAAGTCCAAGGGATGAGCTCGTCAGCCCCCAAAGTTTCAATGACCATTGCAATGGGAAGAGAGCTCCTCTTTATAGAGGGAGTCTTATCTCTCCTACAATAAAGAATCATTTTTTGCTAATTAAATCCATGACAAGTCAAAGTAATAGCATAAAATTGGAGTAGTTAGATCCCTCTTCAACTCATGGTTGACCATGTCACAACATGTGGACCTAAGTCTCTGAAGGGGAACTTGCACTCCAAAAATAAGAAAAAGATTACACCAAGTCTTCAATAGAGATTGTGTACTACTAAAAATGGGCATAATCACTTGGTCAACATGCAAGAGGTCCACAAGAATTTACCTTCAAAGAATGGATGCATGTAAAATGTAATTAAATAATGTTTAGCCTAGGAGGATGTTCTCACAAAGTGTGCCCTTCAAGGTGCATGAGAGATAAAACATTAAAATTTTCAAGGTGCATGAGAGATAAAACATTAAAATTTTCCTCTTTGGAGAATGCATGATAACCTTCCCCAATAATAGCGAGTGGTCCACAAAGTGCATTTAACCAATCAACATGTGTGATTCCCAAGGCAACCAACTCAATGGATTAATGTGCAAGATGCCAAGTAGATAGAGTACTCCATAAGAAATGAAGTAGTCAAACCTCAAAATAGCACGTTGACCATCTCCAAGAAGACATTTGCAACGAGACATCGAAGGAGATAAGGGCGAATCAGGGTTTTCCCATGCCAAAACTCTGTGAAATAATAGAATACACCTCCATAAATAGCAAGAAATGTCTCCACAAGTTCACCCTCCAAGGATATGCTCAGATATAGTAAAAAGAGAAAGTAAATGAATACAATGTGCCATGTGTGGTCCCCATGTCGTAGGCCTCCCAATAAAAATCTCCATTACCATCTCAGATAAAAGAATATAATTGCCTAGTCAAAGAGGTGAGTCTACTTTCCAATGAAGGTCAAAAGATGATGAGTATAGTTGAAATAACCATGTAATAAAGATGGGAGAGCACCTAGAAGAGGTGAGCCCTAGAAAAACATGCCACGTAACTACCTCAATTACGTAACAAATAATATAATAACATCATTTGAAGTGTGTTCTACGAAGAAGTGCCAAGTTGTTAGAACTATTCATTACCATGTCAAAACCATGTGTTGTTTCCCAATACGATCAACAAATCCCACCAAACCATGTGCACAAGAGGGAGGGCACCCTAGAGAAGTGTGCCAACCTCTCCAACAATAGAATAATCATGCATGCCTTGGAAACTGTGCACAAGAGAGGATTGCTCCATAACAAAGCCTCAAATAACTTCTATATAGCCCCTCCGAGTGTGAACAACTTCCAAGTGAAGTAGGGTGCTTAAGTTATTAACCTGCACTATAATCAGATGGATTAATTTAACTTTAAAATAGTTATATTGACGTCAACATGTGTGCACAAAGGTTAATGCTGAAATAAAATCATAGTCCAACCTCTTAATGATCCCTAATTGATTAAATCAACATGAACATGTGTGATAGTTGGGTTGTGGGGGGGCGGGGGGTTGCACTACAGTCTACAACAAGTGTTGTAACATGGAAACAAGCTATATCTCCTAGCAAAGACCACCATGATAACAACACAGTGATAAAATGGAAACAAGTTATATCTCCTAGCAAAGACCACCATGATAACACCACAGTGATTAAATAGAAGCTCCATGTAGGATTGAACCTAGGGTGCACCACCAAAGGACTATAACATGGTTAATACCTCATCAAACCTTAGAAAAAAGGCTTCATCATCAAAGATGTATGTAGCACCCCCTACCATCTAACTCCAACTCAGGGAATTGTGCATCAACAAGAGTACTAACAACATCAAACACATTCCACCTAGGTGATGCCTAGAAAATGTTACAATGGTAAGTTATATCACCGAGGGAAATCCCAGCAAGAAAAATTGCACTACCACAACACATCATCACTATGTGATATGAGGTGTAATACTAATCTTTATCAAGGTTTGCTTAATATATACATTTTTTTCAAGGATGTGTAACACTAATCTACATAATGAAGTTTGAAAATAAAGTATGTGAGTAATAAGTGCTAGAACCCCAGTATTAAATGAGAGTAGTTTCTAAAGGTTCACAAAGTTTACTTGGTTTGCTGCTAGATGGAAATTACATAAAGGTTGTGGAGAATGCTACTTTAGAGTCTAAACATAATGTCCTTTTGAACAATGTACCCTATAGTTAGTGCTAAACTGATTGAAAGCATATATTCTGATCTTCTGTAACCGTTTAAACAAATGTGGATGCATCACCATGCTTGAAATGTTTACTATTTATACATAATCTTGTGTATGAGAAGATTCTAATGGTGAAGAATCCTCCATTTTCTGTATGCAAGATAATGTCTCTTTTGCTCTTCTATATTAATTTTTTTGGTAATAAGAACAAATGTGGCTGAGTATAGAAAAGCTGAGGAGCATAGCTGAATTCACTGCGTCTTCTTAAATGTGATTGTTGTTTATCACAGATGGAAGAGGCGCATGTTGATG
This sequence comes from Pinus taeda, assembly GCA_000404065.3. Taxonomy (NCBI): domain Eukaryota; kingdom Viridiplantae; phylum Streptophyta; class Pinopsida; order Pinales; family Pinaceae; genus Pinus; species Pinus taeda. Next base: position 342,921 of record APFE030619554.1, read on the forward strand.
ATCTGATGGATCTGGTTCAACAAATTGTCTCTTTTCATGTGAAGGTACGTGTTTGAGTGGCCCTTGTACTGGTGAAAAATGTTCTTGTACTGGTGAAAAATGTTTCTCATAAACATCAGTTATTTTGCAGGAGAGATACTTGAACATTTTGACATTTTTATTCAAAGTGCATTTCTATGTTTTCCAATCCATTTAAGTGAGGAGGCTGAATTAGTGCATTTTACCTTTATTTGTGTAGACAAGAGCATACATTCAATGCTTAGGAAAAAAGCTTTTTCTATAATTATTATCTTATAGGAATTCTCATGTTCTTGAGTTATTCTCAATTGGAGAATCTTAGGGTAGAGTCACATGGACTGAGAAAATGAAAAAATGAAACCCTAGCCACATAGGCATGGAAAGTTACTGAAAAAATTCTGATGTGTGCAATGAAAAGGATACTTCCCCAAATGAACTAAAGGTGATGCCTACCTATTGAAATAACAGACATAGAATTGATAATTATATATTAATAACTGAATGCTTCATGTGGCATTTGATTTTAAAATTTATCACATATGTGCTTCGCCAAGTTATGGCTACTGTATTTTGAGAGTTTGAGAAGAAAAGTTGCAAAATGCAAAAAGTCTATCAGGAAAAGCAATTTCGATATTGAATGCTCATGATAGTTCTCGAACAAATCATGCTGAGTAAAAACTGTTTACTTGTAACTTTTGACAAATGTAGATGTCTTTATAAATCCTTTTGAAACAGCTGCGGAAAGTTTTAGACATAAAACTGTTTGCGCATAACCGCCTTGATTCTTTGAAAAATTGTGAGTTTATAATGAATACTCTATTGAGATAGGTGAAGATTTCAAGATAACCCCTCTCTTGAATAGGAAGCAAGACTTATCTGAAGAAAGCGTTCTTTTTGTAGGCATATGAAATCAGATTAATTTTTGCAGCAATAAGAAACTAAAGTTTAGACAAGTTTGTAGGCATATGAAATCAGATTAATTTTTGCAGCAATAAGAAACTAAAGTTTAGACAAGTTTTTTGAGTGTGTTTTGTGACCATTGTCCATCCGTCACTAGCATCTTTTTTGGGATGTTGATGTGGATACAGATGAGATAATCTAATTTTAGTAATGGATAACAAATGAAGATAAAGGTAGGTCAACAGGACTGCTGAGTACAATAGTTGCAATGTACAGTTGGAGCACAAAAAATGGATCCTAATTTAAGGAAGGTGCTGAAAACAGAGTACTTCTGTAACACAAGACAATCCCAGCACTAGCTCTAAACTAAGACAAATCGAGGGTTGACAGTTGTAAACAGATTTCAGAAAAATCAACCTAGAAATTGGAATACAAATAGCACAAACATATCGAGATCTGCTAGCCCTCACTTCTTAACAACTGAGGTCCAATGGAGGATTTAGAAGATAAAATGCTCTGTGCACTGTGCCATTGCTTGGATGAGGTTGTTTGCTTGCTAAGGCTTGGGTGGTCTCATTTGATTGTTGGTATGGGATTTGGAATGATGTTGTGGTTTTTGGGAAGAAGGAATAGCCCCTTGAGCTTGCACTTGAAGGGATTCTTATGTAACTAACATACATATGTAGTCGTTGTCATCATCATCATCGTAATATTAAAATAGTAAGAATAATAATTAAATAACCAAGTGTCATAGCCCTTCACCTATGACTAGTCAATGTGTATGTATACTGCCACAAGGGATTGAGTAATAATTCTTATGTAAATTCTAGTAATAATCCGTTTATGTAAATTCTTAGAAACACACACACACACACACATGTAGAAGATTAAGTAATAACTGGATGCGATTTACAATCCCTTGTGTATATTGTTAGATTTCCATGCACTTTACGTCTGGTCTATGTGTTGGCAGTTTCACAAAACAAAAAACATAACCAAACTGAAATGCATAACTTTAAAAACAACTTGCACAGTGGAAAATACGCCAGCAATTCTGTTAAACACACATGAGTGTAAACAACAGATTTGATAAATCGTGGAATGCTATTTTATTCACAAAGATGTACATATTAATACATTGTCATTGACCCTTGGTTTCATATTCCAAGAGGTCTCTTGGACTTCTGAGACTGTCATATTTGTCCACACCAACCCCTATGGATTAGGTGTCCAACATTTTCACCATTAATCCGAAGGGGTGTATATGAATCCATGAACAGAGCTGAAATACAAAAATGCAAAAATGCATGGCAGCCAATGGTTGAATGTGCTTTCTGAAATTGTGGTTTAAGGAAGACCACAAACCAGATGAGGTGGGAGAACTCCAGGTCTCTAGTGGTGTTGATTTAAGGCTGACCACGAACTCTGGAAAGCTTGATGTAGTTCTTGGAATAATTCCAAATTTGGCTAGAAGTTGAAGTCTTTTGCTAATGAAAGTGCTCCCTAAGAATGGTTTGAAGATGACCTCAAATTGTCTAGCAAAAACTGAAGTCTTCTGCCAGTGGTGGTTTAAGGCAGACCGCCAACCAAAAACATGCTCATGGAACGCGACTTTGTCTCTATCTACAACTCAAAATCTGTCTATGGCTGACTCTGGCTCTAGGCTTTAGCTTAGGTTGTGGCTTAGACTCACTTGATTTGGCTTCAAATCTGGTAACTGACCATCAATTCCCCCCCTTGTCAAACACCAGGTGAGAAGATGAAGAAATCTCAACTACAAGACGTGTCACTTCTCGAGAATGAACTTTGAAGTATGATTGAAATAATTTTTTGGCTATTGAAGCCCATTGCCAAGAAGCGATTCATCTAGGGTGAATCTTCTTTCTTGCGGGAGGGTTATTTTTGGAACCTCTGTTTGAATGATGAATGTTTTCAACACAATGCTCACATAGGTGACCTTTCACATGGCCAACTCGATCACAATGTTGGCATTTGATAATCTGTGGTTGCTGTGGAACAAGAGCAAGTGAAGATGAATCATCTTGAAGAAACCCAGCAGTATGAAGCTTGATAGGTTTAGAATAGTCCGAAATATGAAAGGACACATCCTTGTCATATCCAAGACTGGTTCTGTTTTAGTTGCTAACAAATTCTTCCCAAGGTCTAATGATGGGTTTGGGAAGTGCGGACTGAACCTTTGCATCTTTAGGCAAATCTACTCCTGAATAGGCACTTAATGGGAATCAAGTCATCCTCACTAATTTGATCAATTTTTCGCAGCTGACGGGAGTCAACTTCAAACAAAGAATTGTTCTGAGCAAAAACCAGTTTAGAATGATGACCACATTGTTGTAACTCATCTTGTTGTAGCTAAGATTAGAGCCCCAAAAAATCAATCTTGTTTTGTGCATTTTGTAATCAAGTTCGAATGTAAGAGAGAGACTTTGTTGATTTTTACCATACCATCAATAGTGGAGAGTATCAGGGTATTCTGTAACTCTAATATTTCATCAACTTTGGCCGTTGTGTCAGCAAAAATAAAGGCCTTTCCTTGAGCAAAAGCTTCCCACAACAAACTTAATACAGAAGAAAAGAAGGCAAATCTATGATACATGTGTCCAAGAAAGCACCTAATAGAAATGTGATTCTTAAAGTCGTTTGACAGGGCAAGAGAGATGTGTAGCAATGGAACTAGGATTTTCCAACTAGTATAAGTAAAAACGAGCTCTCTCAACCTTGAAAAAGAAAATTTGTATATAGAGGACCTATTGATTTTCCTCGAAATCAAAACAAGAAAATTGAAAAGTTTTATACCATTACCCCTCTCATTAGTCTCAAATCTAGGTCCTAAGAACTTTGGCACGCTTGGCAAAGAAATTACTTTTGATTCATTTGAAGAAATGCACCTCATACAATTATTTCTTTTTGAGGCAATTCACACAGGTCACTTTACCTTCTGGGAATGACCTCCGTTGCCCTTTTATGGCATGACAACACTATTATGTGTGGAGGCACGAACAAAAACAATTTTTTTTTGGCTTGGGACTGAAATCTGGCAAAGATGGAAAGTTCTCAATCATGGACCAAGGCGAATCTCTGAGTTACACTGTTGAGCAGGTGGAGGCACTAGCCACTCTATTCATTCTCCACAACAGATGTGATATTGCCTAATACAAATTCCCAATCATTGATGGCTAGATGGCATTTGCCTCTCAAGGTTTACTCATGTGCTTATTGTTGGCTTCTCCAAAATGCTTCATCCTCTTGTCGCTCTGCTTGCTCTTACTGATGACCGCTAGGGGTTGGTTCTGCTCTGATAATGAAATCTTATTGTCGGTTGCGGCCTTGTTCAGATCATTTAAATTTCGCTTAGCCTATTAGTCGTTATTTCAAGTGCTGGCGAAACTATTATATAAGAAACGATGTTCGAAACAGGAAAAGGATCGAAAATATTTGGATTCAATACCAGGTTTTCATTCTCTTCTTTACGGTATGCTACCAAACTTTCCTTTTCATCTTCATCGAGGAAGACCTCACCTCCTATAATCTTAGGAGCAAAGGCATTCTCCTCTGCATCTCTATTTTCTTCTCCAAGATTGACCTATCACTTTTCTTCATGTCCAGCAGTATCTGCACTAGGCACCTTCACTCTTCGTCCAACTCTGTAGAAATGTCAGGTAGAGAAAAATTGAACTAACAAAGAATACAAATTTCTATTTCCTATAGGAAAAAATGGTTTATTGTGAACAATCTCCTCATCTCCAGTGACGACCTTGGCTACGTTCTAGAACACATCCCTTGCATGCTCTAACTCTGCCATGGCACCATGCTCATTCTGTTGCTAAAGCCAAACTGCTAAACTTGAACTCGATTGCTAGAGTTGAGCTGCGCACTGAATTGAATGAAGCATCGATGCCAACAACATTTCGCCTGACTGAAAATTTGAGGCAAGATTGTTAATTTCTGTCTAAAAGATACCAGACAGGGTTGCAAGGGCACACGTAAAACTTACGAGCACAGAGGTCATTGATGATGTGGCAGACAACACAAAGGCTTGATAGGTTGAGATATCAATCCAGGAGGACAATGCATCTATTATGGCAGAAGAAACAAATTTGAGACCATGACAAAAGAAACAATTGCTTGGGGAGCAGAGACACTGAAATGCGCAGAGAAATGGCAAAACCTAGGCCAAAATGGCAAGTAATATCAACAAGGCCAGATATGTAACTGCAAAATGGTAGAGTGCCCAAACCAAGTGAAAACAACAAAACTAGTGGTTAGGGAAGGCCACACACCATGGCTCTGATACCATATTAAACATACATGAACGTAAACAACAAATTTGAAATCATGGAATGCAATTTTATTCACGAAGATGTACATATTAATACATTGTCATCGACCCCTGGTTTCATATTCCAAGCGGTCTCTTGGACTTCCGAGATTGTTCGCATTTGTCCACACCAAGCCTTACAGATTAGGTGTCCAACAAGTTTGATTATACACAGAACACACAATTTAATGCCCAAAATTGAAATCTTGTTAGTCCTTTAACAAGAAATATAGGGGCTTTCGAACCAGGGAAAGTGATCCTTTACAATCCTTGTACAAAAATGCCAAAATACAAGACAAATGTCCCTTGTCTTCTAGGGCTGAGGCTGAGCCCTTACAACTCTCAACTGCCCCTCAACACAATATCCAGCTGTTCCTTTAGTGGACTACCCACAAAACCTTCCCTTGGTTGTGGCACTTGGTCAATCTTTTGTAACCCTTTACATCTGCTATAGTTGTCCTTGCTCCAACATCCACCATAGAACCTTACCAGCTCTCAACTAGCGCTAGGTTCATTCCTTTAAGCCTCAACCTCCTTAGTATTTTTGCTGTGGTCTAACCAAGGCTTTCCTAGCCTCTTAAACGCTTGGTCTATGGTCCATTATCACAGGGAAACCACAAGATTATGGCCTGTTCACTTGCTTAAGAGACACAACTTGTCGAGCCCCCCGAACTTTCTTTACTATCTGCAGATTGATCTTCCCATGCTGTAGATGGTCTCTTCTAGTCTACGACTGCCCCATAAGTCCTCGACCTCTTGTTCCGTAGGTCTCGACCCCCTTACCTCTGTTGTGGATTGCCACTAGGCTTGTGGTTAGAGCACAACCCTTGAACCCTGGCTATTTTCTTTTGTGATCTATTGGTTACACAAGCCCTAAAACTTGTCAATAACAATCTCGACAACCTTCTTTTCCCAATGATTTGTGCAACAAACCTTCCACAGAGGCTCAAATGGCTTCTTTTGACCGCGATTTCCTTCCAACAGTCACCAAAACAACCAACAGTTACCCTAGACAAGATTCGGCCTATCATTTGGCCTCTTATCTCTTGCGGCTAGGGCACTTCCTTTAGCCTAGCCTTTCTTTCATATTTTCACTTGCAAGCAACATAAAAATACAAACCCAAAATTCTCCTAATCTAGCATCATCCTTCTTGCCTTAGGAGATCCAAAAACCTTGGCCCTTTTCACCATAAAAAAGATGCCCTAAAAGAAAACCCTGTTGTCTTAAATGAAGATATGCGATTTCCCCATCAAGAAGAATGTTACATTATTCTCCTCTCCATGACTGCCTTCAAGCCTCTTCATTGGCTTCTTATTATATTTTTCTGTAGGGTGCAATACCACGTGCCATCAAAATCCCATGGGTCTAAATCCACACACTCATAAAATCTCATCTTATGAGCGTTTCTCTCTCACAAGCCTCCCGATGCTACCAAATTTCAGCACTCCCTCTTAGTGACGGAGGTCCTTCCATTCCTTGGAATTCTCACTGTTTCTCACACTGGAACACAATCCTCTTCCACAGTTGCTCTCTAACACTCATCATACGCGTCTTCTCACTGAAGCGAAAATCACTGTAAGAGTTGGACCCTTAATGGAAGTTACCTTGCTACTACAAGCCTCCTGCTTCTCCCTATCCTGCATGGCCTTTAAGGCAGAGCACGATACCTTCTTGTCAGTTTTGGAAGACTTCTTTTTTCCATTTGAAGACACACTCTTCTAGGATTGTTGACTCTCCCTCTAAATCTGTGAACTCCCTTTGAAACCTGACTCCCTTTGAGTCTCTGGAACCTTCTTTTCCTTCTTTGTCTCTATTAGGTCCTTACATAGTTGTCAAATCTGCAATAGATCTTCAAGATTGCTGACACCTGCAAAGAGTGACTTCAACTTTCTCTTAGAGATGTCACCTACGTAATCTTTGATACAACTGCTCTTCAAAGTGCTTTGATACCATGTTAGATTTCTATGCACCCGCGGTCTAGTCTAGGTTTTCGCTGTTCCAGAAAATAGAAAACATAAACACATTGAAATGCCTAACTTAAAAACAACTTTCACAACGAAAGATACACCAACAATTCGATCATACACAACAAAATTTAATGCCCAAAACAGAAATCTTATTAGTCCTTTAAAACGAAATACAAGGGTTCCCAAACTAGGGAAAGTGACCCTTTACAATCATGTTGATTTTATGTTGTTACAATCACTTAAATCCAAAACGTCTTTATGCTGCAAAATAAGTTAAATAATTCTAGATAGAACATAAACCATATAAACCATATGCACAACGGAATACAACCAAGAACTCAATGAGACATAGAGAAGTTAGGTCAATGACCAGGGCAAAACCCACAAGGGGAAAACCAAACTAGATTCTTATTCTATTAGAAATCAATTGTTCAACAAAGATACAATGTTATGAATAAAATTATATAAAAATAAATAATAATAACAATCATAGTAATGATTAATTAGTGATTAGTACTGAAGAGGCATGTCTAAATGGGACATGACCTTCCATGAAGAGGCACCTGCCTAGGTAATATGCGGGCCTCATTTGTAACAATCTCATATCACAACAATTCTTATATACAATATTCAATATACAATTACTTATCGTACAATGGATGTCTTTGTCTTCGAAGTATTCTGAAGATCTTTGCTGCATATTCGAACTTTTTTCGTTACATTGGTATCAGAGACGCGTTGGGAGAGCCCAACCTTTGGCCATTAACCCTTCGTTAACCTTGTTGTCGTGCTATTGAAGCGTTTTGCTACACATTGTTGGAGGTTCTCCAATTTACCCGTTAGGCCCTTGGCCATATATATATATATATATAAGAAAGAAAGAAGAAGAAAGTAATCAAAAATAAATGGGTTAAAAAATATTATATAAAAAAGAGAGATAAAAAAACAGATATATTGAAAATATATATATATATATATATATAATATATATAAGAAAAAAAATCATTGTAAAAAAGAAGAGAACAAAAGCTTACTTGATCGACAACCACTGTGGGCCACACAGTTGCCTCCCTGTATATCTCGATAACTAGCCGACCCACCCCACACAAAGTGTAGCCGACCACAACATGGCCCGATCCCACAACATTATCTGCCCTCTCGACAATTTCTTGCACATCCGCCGATTGTTGCACTATAGCATCCACGCAACCACACCAGAAGCCGTTACTGCACTGCTGCTGCCAACATCTCGTAACTTTGCAAGTTTCCACTGTCACCTAACTGTGTAGAATGCCACTCCTGTCCTCGCATTTTAACAACTCCATCGCCAGCACACTACCAACCCCTTATCCAACCACAACAGTTGACCATTACCACCGATCCCCCGTCAATTGTGTACCTGTAACCGCCCTCAGCCGCACAACCCCTCACCACTTGCAACCGTCATCTCACTTGCTGTCTTCCCACCCTGTCTCCTGCTTCCATTGACCCTTGCTATTGCTGCAATCGTTGCACGACCTACCAACAACTTAGACAATGCCATCCCTTGACCAGTTTGATCATTGCCAGTTTTCTCCTCCAGTCTGTCCCAAATGAAAACATTTCGGCGTATTGGTCCATTTCTTACCAGCTTGTTCCGTATCCAATTTGTACAATGGCCTTGTTAAGTCAAATCGATTCCATATCGCAAATCAAAAGAACGTGACTCACACTGTGTGATTTTTTATCAATACATACTATTATATATAACTAAGGTTTACAAGCCAGTTATATAACATAAAATTATATGACATAATTTTGTAATTATAAAATTTAATAATTAATTAAATTATATAATAGTTTATAACCTTATAACTATATACTAAATTTAATTAATTATATAAAAAAGAGAAAGGGGATTGCTTTTATAACCCTAAGCTCATCCTGAAAAATTAAATAGAATGGAGTCTAATTCAGAAGTAAAGGAAGGAAAATTATCATATAAAGGTCTTTCAGTTATAGATCATAGATCAATTACATTGAAAGGAAGTATCCAACGAAAATAAATTAATATCGCTATCAGCATAAGCAACGAGGAAAATTACATCAATATTAATTTGGCAAATCAACTATTAATTCAAGAGCCAATCATTGGTGAAAGAAAAGATATTTGTGGCCAAAAGGGGTATGAAATTAGTGATTTACAAGTGACAATAGATCATTGAGTACATATCTCAATTCCATGTTGTAACTATGTTTAATAGAAAGATTGATATAATTCTCGTTCAACCTTGATTTAAGGAATTGGGTAAGTTCATGTTAAACATAGAGAAACAATTTTTAACGTTTCTTTATAAGGGGAAGATGGTCGCATTTTGAGACATTACAAGCAAGACATAATCAATAACACCTTCATTAGAAGACGTCAAGGATATTTCAAAACTGATGCTACAAGAGAATCAAAAAACAATATCAAAGAAACAAAAGGAGTTTGAAAAAGTCATATGCAATAAAAGTGAAGAAGTTCATTGACTTAAAAACCACAATGACAAATTAATTTCACAGGTCAAGAAATCTAAGGTTAAGAAACAATAACTAAAACAAGAAAAAGAAAGTTCCGACCAGAAGCTCAACGGAAGTCTATCAAAAAAGGAAGAGGAAAATTTATGCTTAAAGAACCTTAATAAAAAATTGTTAGAACAAATCAAAAGTATAAAGGATAAAGAGAAGGATATTAAGGACAAAGTCAACGATTCAGAAAACAAAGAGCTTTTACGATTAAAGAATCATAATCAAAGTCTTTTTACGTAAATAAAGAAGCTTAAAAGTGACAAGAAGTCACTAAAGGACAAGTTAGAACAACTTTCTCAATAAGTATTGAAGTTTCCACTTGTAACAGTCCAAGTCGAAGATAAAGGAACAAACACTGATCCAGTCAATATCATATCTCAAGAAGAGGATAAATCAGTTAAGGTGAAGACGTACTCAGAAGTTGTAGTCCAAACAACAAAAAATTCAAGTGAAGATCTTGCAATCAATCAAGCAATTTTTGAATCTGAAAGAAATCAGATGCCCCAAATAAAACAAGAAATCACCATGAATAGATTAAGGCAAAATCAAACCGCAAGAACTCCGTATTGACATACGAATCACAAGAGCAGACAACTAAGTCAGTCTACATATTTGAACCATTCAGAACGGAAACAACAGATTTACGTTCCAAGGCATACTAAAGTTTGCAGAATCCAGTCTTATGATAACAATTCATTACAAATTTCCAGTGATTGGATGATATTCCATAGAAGATTAATCTTGGATGGTCAAATCCATTCTCAGTCTAACAATTTTGTTTATCACTTAGAGGATTAGATTGTCTTGTATCAACGAAGATGAAAGTTTTGAGATGAGAAGATATTCGAAACGAGAAAAGAGAATCAAGCCCTTTCATAAAAAATAATGTAAAAATAAATAATAATAACAATCATTGTAGTGATTAATTAAGTAATCATTAATTAGTGATTAGTACTGAAGAGGCATGTCTAAATGGGACATGACTTTCCTTGACGAGTTACCTGCCTAGGTATATATGCGGGCCTCATTTGTAACAATCTCGTAGCACATCAATTCTTATATACAATATTCAATGTACAATTACTTATCCTACAATGGATGTCTGTCTTCAAAGTATTCTAAAGATTATTGCTACGTATACAAACTTTGTTCGTTACACAATGAGAGAATGAAGAAGTTCACCCAAATTTGAAGATCTCTAATAGTAGTAGCTGATGCAAACACTGAATCACTTTGGATGAACAAGATCTGCTATTGCTCTCCAAGACTCTCTTTCTCCCTCTCTCAATCTTCCTCTAGACTCTTCAACTCTCTCTTTCTCAGGTTCGAATTCTCCTTTCACAAGCACAAGTAAGTGTGTCAAGTGAGGATCAGAGGCACAAATATATAGGAAGAGCAAGAAGGTCGAATTCACTAGGGAGTAACTCCTATGCCTTGAGAAGGAGTTACATATGCCAAAATAGGAGTGTAACTTATGCCATAAAGGAGAGGAGTGTAACTTATGCATTAAAGAGCTGTAAGAGGAATCTTTTTATGACGAGTCATTAAAATGTGTAAGAGAGTGTATGAGCACTAAAGAGAGAGGAATGAATCCATTGAGAGGGAGAGAGTAACATATGCATTAATTGAGGGGAGTTACATATGACATGATTGAGTCTCATGATTGAGAGACGTGAATTTCTTTTTAATAATAATAATAATAATAATATCATAAAGAGGATAATAGTAATAATAATAATAATAATATTGATGATTAAGTTAATAAATTAAACAATTGAGATTGATTAAGGAAAGTTAAGTGAATTTCCATCATGTATATATGATTACAAATTGATGGAAGGTGATTTACTATTTTTGGAAAGTCATGGTTGCAAAGATAGACATGACTTTCTATTTTTAGAAAGTCACTTTAGAAAGGTCAGAAATGAAATTCTATTCAAGGAAATTCATCCCATAGTTGTCAATTTTCAACAAATCCATGTACAAAAATGCCAAAATACAAGACCAATGTCCCTTGTCTTCCTTGGTTGAGGCCGAGCCTTCCAGTGCTCAACTGCCCCTCAACATACACTGCCCAACTGTTCCTTTACCTGGATTATCCACCCAACCTTACCTTGGTTGTGGCACTTGCTCAAACCTGTGTTACCCTTTACACTTGTTATAATTGTCCTTGCTTCAACATCCACCACAAAACCTTACCAAGTCTCAATTAGCTCTAGGCTCATTCCTTTAAGCCTTGTCCTCATTAGTATTTCTGTCGTGGCCTATCCAGGGCTTTCCCAACCCTCTTAAACCCTTGGTCTACGGTTTGTTATCATAAAGAAACCATGATGTTACGACTTGTTTACCTTCATAGGAGACACAACCTGTCTAGCTCGTTGGCCTCCCTTTACTAGCTGTGCATTGCTCTTCCCTAGGGTGTGAGTGGTCTCTTCTAGTTTGCTGCCGCCCTACAACTCATCGACCTCTTGTTCCACAAGCCTTGACCCCCTTACCTCTATTGTGGATTGCCACTAGCCTTCTGGCTACGGCACAACCCTTGGCATTGCCTTTTTCTTATGCGATCTACTGCCTTACATAGGGCCTAAACTCGTCAATAACAATCCTGACAACGTTCTTTTCTCAATGTCCTACCCAACAGACCTTCCACAGAGGCTTAGATGGCTTCCTTTGGTTGTGGTTTCTTTCTAGTAGTCACCAAAACATCCAACAGTTACCCTAGACAAGATTTGACCTATCCTCTGGCCTCTTATCTGATGTGGCCAAGGCACTTCCTTTAGCCTAGCCTTTCCTTGATCTTTTCACTTGTGAGTAGCACCAAAACACAAACCCAAAATTCTTCTAATCTAACATCATCCTGCTTGCCTTTGGAGATCCAAAAACCTTGGCCCTTTTCACCATAGAAAAAATGCCCTAAAAGAAAACCCTGCTGCCTTAAATGTAGGTCTGTGACTTCCCCGTCAAGAAGAATGCTACTTTATTCTCCTCTCCATGAGTGCCTTTAAGCCTCTCCATTGGCTTCTTATTTATATTTTTCCATAGGGTGCAATACGATGGGTCTAAACACGCACACTCATAAAAGCTCATCTTATGAGTGTTTCCCTCCCACAAGCCTAGCACGAAGGTCAAGTGAGAGTACCTCCCAATGCTTCTCTCTCTCTCTCTCTCTATATATATATATATATATATAAGGCTCTATCTATTTATGTATAGAAATAGCCTAATTTTTTCTTATAGTGGTATCAAAGCCTCACTTGGGCCAATTTTTTGGTTGGTCAAATCATTGTCTACCCATCATCATACTACAAATTTTGATTTTGTGGTGTGGATAACTTTCGTTTATTTGAATATTTTGGAATTTGTAACCACCAAAAAATCATGGACATGTTTTGCGTGTGTAAGATTGCCAACGACACTTGCCACCATTTGCTGTCATATGTTAATCTCTTTGGTGAGGGATTACATATCATGAAACTTTCGTTCAAGCCATCCAAGCCACAATTATCACTTCTAGCAGCCATTGTCACTCAAGGTGCCATTGATATTTGTGATATTCAATGTTGAATGTTTGTGTAGAATTTTAGAATCTCTAAGTTTATGTGGGCACTTTGATTAAATTGTTTGAATTTCAGCTTGGCTGAGTATGAGAAAGAATCATATTCGAAAAGACCATCACTCATAGACAAAACACGAGCATATATTAGAGTATGACGTGATATTTGAGATGATGTTCAACATGGATTTGGTGAAGTATGCCAGTGGGTAAATCCATGCCAAATTTGATTGTATTGATGATAGGAGAGTCAACAAATTCCATAATGACCCATTAAAATCTAAATTCCCATTGAACTTAGTGTTAATAAGCAAAAATCAAATTAAATATAAATTATATGATAAGTATGATAAATATAAAAAATATTGTTTGTAGAGTGCCATCACAAAGTGGAACTATCATTGCATTTAAATTTGAGGAAAATGAAAGGCATTAGAAGTTACTTTAATATCATAGAAAAATAAAGTTAAAATGATCTTGAAGCTATCTTGAAAATATAAAATGGCAAAGCCAAGTTTAAATGCTAAATTAAATAGTTGTTTGGAGAAATTAACAATATAATTTGATGAGATAATGGAAGAAGTAACCAAAATAGGGTAGAAGTCATATCTAAGTTAGACAAACTCAAGATTGGAATGAATGAAATGTCTATGGAACTTTGAGATATAAAAGACATGTTCCAAAATTGTATGTCTTAAGAATCACCGAAGTTTGCTACAAATTATACCATACCTATTTCTCCCCTACATAACTCTACTGTAATATTTAATTATATAACGACATCCCCATTCATGCACAACCTACTTACACTTGACAATTTTGCAACCAAAATTTAAGTGGACACCATGTCATACATGGTGATCACCAAGGTTCAACCACTTTGCCACTAAGCCCCTCATTTCACCCCCATTTAGTACTTTGAAAATTAAAATTGAAATGTTGAGATTTAATGGACAACACAAGATTGATGAACAAAGTACAATACCTTGCACTATAATAGGTTATACATGGCCATCACTAGCCAAAGTTCAACCTCCTTCTACTAGGCCCTTCAATCCTGTTAAAATTGGCAACTAGGGCCAAACTCCATGTGGGTCATCTTATTTATGGCAATTGATATTTTTCTTGGATCCCTCTCATTGAGAGGTGTAGGATCGATCTAAAGATCATTCGATTCGGTTAAGTATTCATGGAGTTATGAATTTATTTGCGTTACAAGACAATTCGTCAAGGTTGGCCAGCAACCAAATAAACCCCACATGTGCTCAACATTTTAGTATAAATAGAGGTGGCCTTCAAGTCATTTCAACACACTTGGGATCTCTTCTTCTCTCTACTTGTTTTTGGGTTTTAGTAGGAGGAGAGATCCTAAGGAATAACGTTGCCCTGATCCAGAGGGCAGAAAGCCGGAAAAGCCGGAACTGCCAGAAAAGCCATAATTGCTGGAACTGCCAAAAAAGCTGGAACTGCCAGAAAAGTTGGAAAAGCCGGAACTGTCGGAAAAGTCGGAAAGCTAGAAAAGCAAGAAAAGTTAGAGATGCCAGAAAAGCCGGAAAAGCTGGAACTGCTAGAAAAGCTAGAAAAGCTGGAATTGCCGGAAAAGCTGGGAAAGCCGGAAATGCCAGAAAAGCTGGAACTGCCAGAAAAGCTGGAAAAGCCAGAACCGCTGGAAAAGCCGGGATTGTTGGAAAAGCTGGAAAAGTCGGGATTGCCGGAACTGCCGGAACTGTCAGAATTGCCGGGAACAACTGGAACTGCCAGAACTGCCGAAACAATCGGAGCATCTGTCTTCGAAGGAGAGCAGCACACAAGGGACAATTAACTAACATTGGCACAGTTGTATGGTACTTAGCAGCAAATACACCAAGCATGCAATGTTACAGCTAGCATGCAACAACAAGCATGCTAGGGACAACAAGCATGCTAGGGACAAGAAGCAAGCAAGGGACAACAAGCAAGCAAGGTGCAACCAACACATAGGTCAGGATGGCAACATGGTGCGGCAATGGCGCATAATGCAGTACTGTGATGGGTACAATCATGCTAGGGACAACAAGCATGCTAGGGACAAGAAGCAAGCAAGGGACAACAAGCAAGCAAGGTGCAACCAACACATAGGTCAGGATGGCAACATGGTGTGGCAATGGCACATAATGCAGTACTGTGATGGGTACAATCATGATTAATAAAGCATGATGAGATGCAACATAGTGATGATGGGTGCAACTTGGTGACGAAATGAAGCACAACGACAGGTGAAGGAGTCACCTTGGAGAATCAGTTGAAACAGCTTGTCTTCAACTGATCTCATGTATCATCTTCTTAGAGATGTTCTATGCTCTTATCTAGATAAGTCAAAGTGTTGACTTCTCTTGTAAATGTACTATCTCTCTCTGTCTCTGCTGAACTATTGAAGAACATATAAGAAGAATTGATCAAGGGTTTCCCCACATTGGGGTTTGTCCTTGGCTAGCGCTACATCTTGTGTCCTCTTGTCTTGGCTTGTCTTCTACAATCTATGTTTATGTTCTATTTGCAGTTTACTTTAATGCAGATGTGATTGCTAATCTGGAAAAGATATTGAGCTAACTGTGAAAATTGAAATAAATTGCTCTAAGCATAGAACATACCTAAAATTAACATGGTATCAGACCTGAGTTGAAGACAATGCCCAAGCAAGAGTGAAAGAGCAATCACCGAAGACAATTGGGAAAGGACAAAAGGATCAGTGTATTCCTCATCCCTCTTCAAATCCACCAAGAGTGAAGTCGAAGCAGAGAATATTATCAGAATGGCGCAGCGGAATATGGCCTACCTAAAGATCACTTCATTGGAAGACCAAATCTTTGGGTGGAAGGAAAGGCAGATAACTAGTTCGGCCATTATGCAAAGGAGTGTTCGAATGGCAGGGACACATCACTTGATGATGATAACAATCATTCCAGGGACATCTTCAATGATCAAAGGAATGACAGGTAATGCAGGTCATCAAGGAAATGGCCAAATCTTCATAGAAAGCAAGGAACCCTAGGTATGAAGAATCAAATGTTGTTTCTAATAAGATAATGAAGCGTTATTTTGTATTGGCCCTCTCCTTCAGATTCTTTGGGAATCTGTCTTATAGATTGTAGTGCTTCAAGGCAGTTCATTGGATAGATGGATGCACTCTCTAATTTGGTAGAGATGGAAACAATCGTGGGATTATACTTGGAGCCAATGCCACCTATCTCGGAAAGGGTGTAGGGAATGTTAACTCTCAATTGAATAAGGGTAACTCGATTCATTTACAAAATCTCTTTTATGTACCTGATCACAAGAAGAACTTGGTGTCCATCAAGGAAATGGAAGTCAAAGGTTTCAGGGTGGCATTCATCGATGGAAAGGTACGTGTTAAAAAATATAATTTTCAAAGATGCTTTTTCTCATGGGTTCAGGGTTGGCAATTTGTATCAAGTTGCAGGATGGTCCATTGGGGATCATGTCAATTGACATATCGCATCTATAACATTGGAGTTCTACCTATGGGGCCCTACCTGATGTGAGTCAAATGGTGATAGGGATGTCTGAATTCAAGTAGAACATGAAGGTACATGTCTGAGATGTACAGAAGGAAAATCTTATAGGGAGACCCTTCCACTCATGCAGCAGGTCCACAGGTTTGGAACAACTTGAGGAGTTTGAGATTCATGATCGGGAATCTCATGTATACAGGTGGAAGAAAGCCCTCTATTATTTGAAGCAAAACACCCCGGGTGTAGTATGAGAGGATTGATAGTTGTCTGATGAAGCTGAGATTCACTAGGAGTGAAACCGATCCAAACCATTATCTGAAGGTTGTGGATGATATACCTCTCATACCGGCACCTTATGAGGACGACCTATTTTTGACAGGTGCAGACCCTCTCATTTGCAGAAGTAAGAGGGAGTTGGATTCCAGATTTGGAATGATAAACTACAAGCCTGTGACTACCTCGAGGATCTTAACTTTCAGATGTTATATGGTAGTGATGTTGGAACAGATTTGGGAAATGCCTCTGAGTTTCATAAACTCATTCACGTTGATGTTCTTGGTGAACTTCCGTCTGGACATATGTTTTGCAGTTAGCATGGTGAGCTCATATTTGGTTGAGCCTCACTGGATTGGAGCCAAGAATCTTTTGAGATATCTTCGGGGCACAATCTCTCATGGATTGAGATACACTGCTGGAAATATGAAACTGCATGATTATTCGAATGCTGACTGGGTAGGCAGCGTGGAGGATCACTAGAGCACTTCTCAGTGCTAGTTCTCTTTGGATTGTGCTTCGATATCATGGATGAGTAGGAAGCACAAGTCGGTTGCTATAAGCACCGTTGAGACCGAATACATAGCTATGAGTATGATCTCATGTGAAGCTGCATGGTTGCAGAAGCTGTTAAGTGAGCTGTTTGTACACATGATGAATACCACTGTGATTCTCTGTGACAACTAGAGGGGGGATTCGATTATTGAGGAATCCCGTATTCGATGATTGCTCGAGCAGAGAGACATCAGATACTGCCTTATCTGCGATATGGTAAGTCGATGAGCGAGGAGGCTCCATCACATTAAGACTGACGTACAGGTCGTAGACAATTTGTCAAAGCCCTGGGGAAAGGTCAAATCTGTGACTTTCCTGAACGACTTGGAGTCGTTGAGAGACCTTCTTATAAGAGTCCTGCATGTTGCATGCATTGAGCTCTAGGAGCTCTGGGGGGCTTGGGGTACTTGCTGGAGCAAGATACGACCACAGGGCGACTCACCCTCCCCTGGTGGTGCGCTATTAACAGGATGATTAGTTCTTTTGTGCGTCAAGATTATTGGTTCTCCCATGGCAACTGTGGAACAAGATGATTAGTTCTCCTGTGGGCCAGGATGATTAGTTCTCCCGTGGCAACTGTGGAACATGATGATTAGTTCTCCTGTGGGCCAGGATGATTTGTTCTCCGTGGCGACTGTGGAATAGGATGATTAGTTCTCCTGTGGGCCAGGATGATTAGTTCTCCATGGCATGCACTGACAGGATGATTCGTTCTCCAGTGGACAGGATGATTAGTTCTCTTGTCGAGGCATCCTACCCATGTAGTCTGGGACTCATGGGAAGTACCTCTCATCTGATAGGGACCATAGTAGTACTATTGATGGACGCATCGCTGTATCTACCGTATTCCCTATGTTAGGATGACCTCCATTGATTTGGGATCAATGAAACTGATTTGGGATCAGTATGAGTGGTTTGAGACACTCTCTTGTGATATTGATTTGAGATCAATAAAACTGACTTCGGGTCAGTAAGAGTGATGTGACACACTCTCTTCAGATGAAACTTACTTCGGGTCAATAGAGAATGGTATGAGACATTCTCGATCAATTCTTCTTCTTCATGGTTCAGCAGAGCAGAGCTCAGCAGATCAGAGCAGTGTAGGGCACTGATGGCAGAGATAGTATAGTTGAACACATGGATCAACGGATGAAGTTCTCCCTAGTTGAGAGGGAGTGTTAAAATCGGCAACTAGGACCAAACTCCATGTGGGTCATCTTATTTATGGCAGCTGATATTTTTCTTGGATCCCTCTCATCGAGAGGTTTAGGATTGATCTATAGATCATCTGATTCCGATAAGTATTCATTTCTCTAGTCAAATGCATTAAACAATGCACCTGTTTTCTCTAACAAGTGACAAATCTATATATCTACTCCAACAAACCTCATGTTCCAAGTCACCATAGAATATTAGTCTATTGCACCTTCCACACAAATTGAGTTGCCAATGCAACCACCAATATGTTTGTTACCATCTTGGCAATTGGAAAAAATGTTTCATCGTGGTCTTAACTTATGTTTAACTCTAGATCCATTTGCATCGTTGTCTTATTGATTGATCTATACACATCAACATGTGGCCAAGGTGATTCATCAACACAAATGGCTTTAAATTTTTTATATCTTGTGGTGTCTTCTTTTTGTTAATTATTGTTGTGTAACTGTCTTACAACTATGCTATTGCTATGTTCAAATTGTACCTTGCATCTAAACAAAAAATTCAAAACAACAAACTCATGCACTCACACATCATAACATGTAAAGAATTTATTCAAATGAGAAAACCAACATCAAAGGAGGTTTGCTGAACACCAAGGAATCTCAAGAAATAGTCGATTACAAATGAAGCTTAGTTAGAGCTCTGTTATTCCTATGCTAATGACTTGAGGCTAAAGGAAAGGGTAGCAAACTTAATCTACTCTTGATCAAAACAACTAGGGAACTATTGGCGTAGAACAAAGGTTATTGTTTCTCTAGATTGTGACCAAGCAATTTCAGCAACGGCTTCCTCTTATTTGGAAGAAAGATTAAGTATCCAAACTGTTGCTATATGCACACACACATGTATGTAATTGTGTATGTGTGTGCATGCGCTTGTATGTATGTATGTATGTATATCCAGACACACATCTCTATGGAAGAAGCTTGGTGGGTTAGCTTGAGTTGTGATCAGTGTTTTTAAAACCGGTGAAAAAAACCGGTTACCGGTCTGACCGGCTGGTTAGCTAGGCCACCGGTCAGAACCAGCCTGAAAACCCGGTCTGGACCCCTCCTTCGCCTGAAATTTGACCTAACCGGGTCTTAACCGGCCGGTTTAGGACGGAACCGGCCGGTTTTTAGCAAACCGGCCGGTTCCGTCCTAAACCGGCCGGTTTATGGTCAAGCCCATCCAAACCCTAGATCTCTGCATAGATGTTATCAGATTCAAATTACAGAATGGGGCATGATAACCTATAGTCATATCAAATTGCAGCAGAATTATACCAGCACTACAACCAAGAATTTTCATCTTACTGAGTCGTCAGAACCCTTTAAATAATATCATTATCACCATGAAAGACCTTATCATTCTTTATTTCCTGAAGCAAGGACTATGAGTTCTTCTGTAACAATTCAGTATTTTCATCATGACTCCATAAAGGTAAACAAGCTGTCAATGATACCTTTGATAGCAGTGAAAATCCGGGAAACATAGTTTTGTCACCTTCATTACCTATAGCAAGGATTTAAGATTCTCTCTTTACCAACTGATATTTAATGACGCTTAGAAGGTAACTTGATACCTTGTTCATCACATGAAGTGTTTCATCTTTCAGTGATGACAACTTCAATGGTTTGGAACCATTATCAGATCTTATACCCTTCATGTATGAATACAAGTTCCCTTTAGCAAGTACCAGGCAGTTAGAACGAATTCACATTATTTGAGAATCATGACTGTCCTTAATAGGGCTTTGTTAATGCAATATCCAAGCCTGTATAAGTTGATGCGAATATATTCCAAGTCTTTAGATCACATCTTCTGTCTGAAAAAAGTATACTTATGAAGATCTTCTCCAGATTTCTTTTGTAATAGAAATTTATGACAGTCCTTCAATATTTTACAATGTGACTCCATCACAAATACAAAACAAGCTTAATCATAGATTACAAGAATTCGGATACATCTTCCACATAGATGTGATACTAATGCCTTGGATGTTTCAGAAATCAAACATGGTTTGACCTTCGAATTGGAGATAATTATGACTTGATTGGTACTTTAGATATGGTTGCCATTAAGGAGGATCTGAACTTGTCACAGAATCTGGATCATGGTTTTACATCTTAAAAATAGTTTTCTTTCATTAAAAATTAATTATTTAATGTATTTTTTTAAAACCAGTTCGTTTAGACCAAACCAGTCCCGGTTAGACCGGTTCCGGTCGGTAACCCGGTTCATTAGGTGGACCGGTCCGATCACCGGTTCCGGTTTTAAAAACATTGGTTGTGATTTGATTTTCAATATCCTTTACCAGATTAGACTAGTGGTTGATGGTCTACACTAAAGGTCCATCACGCTGGTTTTCTTTGTGATATGTTACTAGGGCTTTGTGATTTGATATTCGATATCCTTTGCCAGATTAGACTAGTGGTTGATGATCTACACTAAAGGTCCATTCTAGTTACCACTTGACGATGGGGATGAAATGTGTTTACAATTAACTGCCTGACATTGACTGGAGGGTACAACACCAACAACCCCAAGTAAACTCATGTAGACATGTGCACTATGATCATCCTAAATCTATATGTGAACACTCCTATTTACAGGGCACAAACAATTATGTCACTGTTATAATTGTTATCATTGACAATGAGTCCATGTCTATCTTCTCCCTTCGAATTGACTTTTGACCTCTGACAATTGATCAATGTTGATCTTCACCAAGCAATATTAATCTCTGACAATAAATTTGTCTACGGATGTCAATGAGGTCCATCAATGTTGATTTGGGCTTCAATGTGCCCTATTGAGTCAACCAAAGGACTTGGTGGTATGAAATCCCCAATTGCAACTTCTTTAGGATTTTGAAGTGAAACCCTGGCATCTTGTTTTAATGTTGAAGAAACCTTTGTATGGTTGAAACAAGATGCTCTGCTTGGTACAAAAACATTGACTAGCATTTCACAAATACTGCAGTTTAAAGGAGCAGTTCTTAAAAAGTCTTAGGGACTGAGATAGTGTATGTTGATATCCTCATAATCAAAGAAAGCGAAGTGAACATAGTTCGTGAAGTAAAGAAACAAGCTTTATAGAAAATTTGAAAGCTGATACATAAGACAAAATAGGACAAAGTAAGACATGGGACAAAATAGGGGAAAGGTTACACATAGGACAACATACAAAAGGTTTTATAAGTTTTAGGTGCAAGTAGATGGATTGGGTATGTGGAGGGTTAAAAATATGAATTTGAAAGGGTCTTACATTTTTGTGTATGTGTGTCATGTGCAAGATATGCCCACTCCTGATGCATTTTTCTTAACACTATAATACGTTATCTACCAAAATTCCTTACTCAGTGGGTTACCTCAAATGATGGGAGGGCTGTCTGGGAGAGAAAGAGACAAGTGATGGTCATAAGTATAGTGATGCTTGATCAGAATGGTTGAATGGGCGTAAAAGTGGCTAAGGCAGTCCATGTTTGAGGAATGATTAGGATAAGATAAATGATCCTGGTCAGCATTAACTAGTTGGGTAAGATGGTCCCAGAAGAGGGGTGTTTACTATTCTTCAAGGTATTCTCATACACAATTAGTGGGGGTGAGTAATGCCAGAAGTAGGTTGGAGATTTTGTGAGACTACATTAGATAAAAAGAGAGGACGAATGTCTGATTGAGAAACAAGTGATGTTTGATCAGAAAGATTGGATGGCAGGAAAACTGAAGGGCTTCTATTTCAGAATCATTGTTCACGACAATGTTTAGCTTGCTTGAAGACTAGTGGGGTTTCTCCCTTTCTATCCCCAAAATCATCATTTAAGGTGAAAAATTTAGTGAACTTGGCACTTATCTTCCAATAAGTAATGCTTCCCTTCCCTTCGATTCCAGTGGTCACTAATGAGAGTGTTTGTCCCCTTCCACTTTCTGAAGCAAAGTGGATTTTTGCCAGGGCTGACACTATCTCACTTAAGGACTTCTACCTCGGCCTTGTTGTTTGTGGCAAATGCCTAGCCTTCTGGAGTAGGTTAGAAAGGTTTCTCCTATCTTTGAATAGGTCTCCAGATTGGAGGCCCTGTCAACTAAACTTTTTGTGTTCCTGTTTGGTGAGTTTTTAGTATTTACATTTCTTCTAACTGGCTGTTGCAGCCCATTTAGCTTTACCTTTAGCATAATTAGAAGTTGAATATCCCTTTTATGCCTAGTTTGATTCCCTTTTGATGAGGTTTCAACTTTCAAGGTTAAATTTGGCCTTTACATGGTCAATATTTCAAAATTAGGCCCTAATTTCTTGTACATTGTCCCAAATTTACATACAATTAGTATTAGTTGATTCAGATTTAGCCCTGATTTATACAAAACGGGAAAATAAATGATTTGCTATTTGCAAAGTGGATTAGATTGTAAGTATTTGAATGGTGAAGATTTCGGGTCATAGGTAGACACCAAAGAAAGCCTCGGTATTTTAATCTTCCGCAGAACTCCAGGTCAATTTTTTTTTTGAAATGACGAACATCTGCTGTTGCTTAATGTTTGGGAAATATTTATATTTTTGTTAATTACTTTGCTGTTGTTTGTCTCTCTTCTTAATCTACTTTAATGGGTTTATAAGGCCTTAATTATAAACTGTTAAAATTAAGTGGAACATTTGGCAACTGTATTTCTTATCAATTGAACTAATAGGTATTCTCTATCACATCATATTTCTCTATATTCAAGGTGATTTATATTTGATTTCTGTTTAAGCATTCCTTCCTTTTGTACTGATAATAGAGATTGTTTCAAAAGACTGCTGTAGAGTGATCTAGTTTTCCTTTTGTGCAGCACAATGCAGAACCAGAAGCAGTTGACCTTTTAATGGAGGTACTGTCAGACTTGTCATGTTCTGTAGATGGCTATACTAGCAAGCATTGTCATAACATTTTAAAGGTAGTTTTTCCAACATGCAGGTGGAAAAGTTAGATATGTTAACCGATCATATTGACGCGACAAATTATAAGCGTACATGTTTGTACTTGACAAGCTTTGCAAGGTAAGGGGAACGAAGTTGGCAAATTGTTAGACTAGAAGGATATATGGACAGTTGAGCACTATATATAGTCTCTGTTGTTTCTGTTCTATTCAGCTGTCCTCCATGTATGGTAATTTGTTGTCATTCTGTGCAAATTTGAAAAATCACACATTTGGTGTCTTTAGATAGAGGAAAAGGTTCTTTGATTATGGAATTGATTTGCATATCCATATTTTATGGCTAAGCCTCATGTGCAATATAAATCTTATTTAGGAATGTTACTTTTGATGTTGCAGTTATGTTCCAGGACCTGATGACATGTTAGTCCTCGACATAGCTTATTCAATATATACAAAATTTGGAGAATACACAAACGCACTTAGAGTGGCCTTATGTATGCACAACATGCAGGTCTATCCTACTTTACCCTTCAGCCTCCAGAATCTTCCATGTTTCAGTTCTTATTTTTATTTTTCGTTCTGGTCCTTTGAGGTCAATTGCTGGATGAACACTGGTCATGTTCATGTACGAATATGCAGTTCTGTTATGTTTTGGCTTTGATTTGTAAAATTTACTGTGAGTTAACCTTTTTTCACTTTACTCTTTTTAACAGTATGTGAAGGCCATATTCACTGCTTGTGTAGATCCTCTTCAGAAGAAGCAGCTCTGCTACATTTTGGCCCGACAGGTAAGGGAGTAATTGCCTTTCTTGGGAAAAATTGATTTTTACTTGAGACTAGTCAGAGCTTTGATATGGAAATCATGTTTTTTAATAGTAATTAATAGGTAATGTTCTGTTAATTATCTTTTAATGCAAAGATTCTTTGGAGAATTGAAGATCTCCCTCACACAAGCATGCTCTCCAGCAAAAGCCAAGTAAACTGTAGCACAATTGTTTGAAGAAGAAAGGAATTGGAGAACTATTATGGAAACTTAGCACATAAAAAAACCAAGAAAACTCGAAAGAGTTAATTGTCTTTTGTAAATAGTGAGAAAGCAAAAGCTTTCGTAGTTAAGTTACAATGAAGTTGAGTCAATCCACTTTATGAATGTGGGATAGACCATACACATAAAGTGAAATAAGACATAAAAAGGATAAAATAAACTAAAGTTCAGTTGACTTTATTAATGCCTAAATCTAGTATCTACTTGACCATTATTAAACTAATATTTAATTTAATACCCTCCCCTTAATGGTCAATCTACTAAATACACCATGCTTATCCCGTATACATATTTTTAAGGACCCAAAGGCTTGGTGAGAATGCCTGCTGTTTGATCCTCTGTGGGACAGCACTGCTGCTCGATATATCCATCTTGTACAAGCTGTCTGATGAAGTGGCAATGTACATCAACATGTTTGGTGCCCTTGTGGAAGACTGGTTTTTTGGCAAGTTCATCACCCCTAGATTGTCACAGAACAGTGGTGTTGGCTCTGTTTGTTGCATCTGCATATCTGAAAGCATCCTCCCGAGCCAAATTGCTTTGCATGTTCCTTCCACTGCTCCTTAATTCTGCTTCTGTTAATGAAAAAGATAGTGCATGCTGCTTTTTGTTGGTCCATGTGATTGCACTCGTGCCAAGGCTGAAGACATATCCAGAAGTGGATTTTCTATCATCAACAGAACCTGCCTAAGTTGAATCTGTATACCCAAATAGTTGAGGGTTTTTGTTTCCGCCGTAAAGAATGCCAAAGTCAAGTGTTCCTTTGACATATTTCAGCACTCGCTTTGTTGCAGTCCAGCGCTCTTCTTTTGTTGCTGCCATGAATCTGGAATTGATGCTCACGGTGAAACTCAGATCAGGTCTAGTGGCTGTAAGATATATCAAGCTATCCACTAGTTTCCTGTATACCAACTTATTATCTGCCTAGAGTTAGTCTCAGCTGCAAGTTTCAGCCATTTCTCCGTAGGTGTAGGCGAGATTTTATAATTTGTCATTCTGAACCTGTCAAGCAAACTCTTAGCATATTTTGTTTGTGAGACAAAATTGCTGCTGTCTGTTTGCCAAACCTCTACACCTAGGCACTAATGTAGGAGGCCTATATTAGTCATGTCAAAAGCTTTGCTTATACTAGATTTGATTTCTTCTATTGCTTTTTCCTCACTACTTGTAATAATAATTTCTACATATATTCATAGAAGGATGATATTATTACCAACTCTTTTGTCATGCCTGTTGGAATTTGAAGGATGCCTATGGAACCCAATTCATCCAAATATCTGTCAATCTTGATATACCATGCTCGAAAAGTCTGCGTTAGACCATATAAAGCTTTCTTTAGTCAATAGGTCAGATGCTTCTTCCCCTAAATCTTGTAGTTAATATATGTATACCTCTTCCTGCAAATCTCCATTGAGGAAGGCACTCTTCACATCCATTGGATGTACTTTCTTGCCAAACTACGTTGCCATGGCGAGAACAAGTCAAATGGTGCTCATCTTTGCTATAGGATTAAATGTCTCCTCATAGTCAATGCCTTCTGGTTGAGAGAACCTTTTTGCAACCAACCTTGCTTTGTACTTGTCAAGTGTACCATATGCCTTGTACTTGAATTTGTACACCCATTTGCAACCATTGGGTTTTTCCTTTGGCAGAAGAGATATGAGATCCCAAGTCTAATTTTTTTTAAACTCTCCCGTTCAAATTCCATTGCCTTTTCCCATTTGGATCTTCCTCTTGCCACCTCAAAGTGTTGTGGCTCATAGATTTCCTGTATATTAGCCATTTGAGTAAAGTTAACCATGTTTGGTTAATGTTTGCTCTTTACTCTCGATTTTTGTCCATCGATCATTTCTTTAAATTAAATATCACCAATGGTGTTTTGCTACCACTTGGATATTTTCCGGGATCCTTCTCATCCGAGTTAGTATTGCCACCATGACTTGGGATGCCTATATGAATGTAATCTGAATACTGATTTGGAAGATTGGGAGCAGAAATTACTGGCCTAGGAGACTCCTCATGCTCGATATCATCCATCCCTTAGGTGGAGCTACCTGAAGCTTGACAATTTTAATCCAATTTTAATCCTTCGCCACCTTTGTGAGCTTGGTAATTTGGGAAGAAGTTTGGAAAGGTCCAACTTCCTCATCAACAACAAGGTCTTGGCTGAAGCTCCGCTTATCAGTGTTAGTATCAACCAACTTGTAAGCCTTATGAGTGTTACTGTACCCTGTGATCACCAACTTCTTGCTTCCTTGATCTAATTTGGTTCTCTTCTGAGTTGGAATCCAAGTATATGGAGTAGAGCCAAAGACTTTAAGATGACTAATTTTGGTCTTTCTTCCAAACCATGCTTCCTCTGGGGTCTTTTACTTTGTCATCATAGGAGATCTATTTAACACGTATATTGTTGTGAATACTGCCTCGGTCCAAAGCCTCTGTGGAACATACTTGTTCCACAACATACATTTGGCAATCTCTGTGATTGTGCAATTACGTCTTTCACTATTGCATTTTGTTGTGGAGTGTGATGTTGGGTGTAGTAAACTACCTCTTGATTCTATGTTTAGCACAAAAGTTATTGAATTCTTTGGAGTATAATTCTCCACCATTACGCGACCTAAGAGAGGTAATTTGGCAACTTGTTTCTTTTTCTACTAAGACTTTGAACTTTTGAAATTCATTAAACACTTTAGCTTTTAGTTTCAGAAAATACAACCACATTATGCTACTGTAATTATCAAGAAGCAGGAAATACTTGGCATCTAAGTCACATGACACGAGGACACGAGACACGGAGGACACGTAAATACGAGTATTCAATACGAAACGCAGCGACTTGGAAACAGGACACGGGGGACACGTTTTATATATATTTTAAAAATATATATATATATATATATATACCAAAATATAGTTTTTTTTATCCATAGTTAAATTGCAGGTTTGCAGCGTATATAATCAAATTAAAATATAATTACTTCTCAAAGTTCATAGTTCACTTTAAAAAAATAACTAGAATCAAAATTTACAACTTACAAGCACATAAGAAACTAAGTAGTAAGTACTTACTACTAATTAATCTTAATGGTTAGCAATGCATAAATTCTCAGTTCTCACTGACTTAATGGGATCAAGGTTCAACAGCTAAGTAGTAAGTACTTACTACTAATTAATCTTAATGGTTAGCAATGCATAAATTCTCAGTTCTCGCTAACTTAATGGGATCAAGGTTCGACAGCTGATACAGTGATATGTTATAGCCTTTAGGCTTTAAGGAATATAATACCCTGTCAGATATAAAGCAGCCACAACGAAATGTGAGTTTTGAAGTATGGGCACAGTGAATTTCAAATTGACATATTTAGCCAGTTAATAAAAAAAACTGATGTGATACAAATTTTGAATCTCCAATGATTGGCAGAAAAGTGTGCTACATAGAGATTTCACTGTTCAGGTAGTGCCTATTAAGACTTTTACATGATATTTGAATACCAACTGAAGCTATCGATTCCACAGATTAGACTTGTCAATTTAGATATTTACAATGTGCATAAGAGGTTTGGATAAGCTACAAGAATGTATAACTCAGTATACAAAAAAGTTTCAAACTTCAATTTTTTACCTGATATTTAAATACCTATGTGAAGGAGCTATGGGAAGCAGTACTACTAAGAGTTAAAAAAATCAATAACTGTTGCTTTAATTCCTTATCCCTTGCAGGGAAATTTTAAAAATGTACCCAAAGTGTTGACTACTACCCATGTCTATTAGTCATCGTGCTGCATCCCTACTACCCATGACTGTGTATCATAGCCACCTCAACACAATCCCAAGATCATTGCACAAAAGCTTCTCAGAATTTTTCTATGGGCCATCTCTAGTGGAGTCAAGAGTTTTCATGGAGTTAGATGTGGCCTTTGTTGTACCCCCATAGAGAGAGGAGGACTGGGTATTTTAGGCACCCAACAAGCACAAGCTCTTTGTACCAAATCAATCATTACAGCAACTGAAGAGGAGGAGGCATGGAATAGCCTGCCCAAAAGTTGCATCACCTCAAGGACCACACTTGGCCATAAGATACGGAGTAAACTAAATCCCCAAACCCCATCCTTTGTAGCCAAAAGCTTTTGAAAAGATTCAGAGGCCATCATGCACAAATTGGTCTGGAAAAGTGACCAATGTCTATGGTGGCCACCAATTGTTTTCCAAAAGGGAAAGCCACTTGCTGAAATCCCTTGGTTCTCAACCAAGAGACTGTACAAGAAAGACAATCGGATCTCAAGTGACCTCTATGACAATCAGTCCAGTGATTGAAAGAATTGGAAGACCTTAAAGGCAAAATTCATGCTGAATCTAACAGACAGTATTATTCTAGAAAAGGTTCATAGGCTGTCTATTAATAAAATGCATGTATATTGTCTGTCTATTAATAAATATGAAGCAGCTACAAAAATTGAATGTCAAGACCATGTGTAACTTTTACTGTCAATAATTATAAATTTTGAAGAAACACCTGCAAAAGATGTTTGATAACATAAAAATTTCATCTAGCTGGTAGTCATAAACCATACAATAGGAATGTATTAACCTTTGTATTGCAATTAATTAACATTCAATTCTGATGAAATCAGACTTCAAATAGCTCCAGACTTCAAATATATTGCTAACTTCAAAGACAAACACCCTGCTCGCAGCTCCAGATGACAGCTCCAGACGACAGCAGGACGAAAATAACCCAAAATAGACCAATGCGTGGGCTTTAAATTATGTTTTTTTTGCAATACGTATTCAACATGTTGAAATACGTTAGGGCAACGTATTCTACAAACCAAATACGCGTATTCGAAATTTAGGACACGACGGAAAATGTAGAATACATATTCAAGTTTTCATGACACGTTGAAAATCGTATTCGACACGTATTAGGGCCGTTTTCGTGTCCAATACGTAAAATACGGGACACGGGACCCTGGGGGACGTGTCCTGTGACATAGCTTGGCATTGGTCCACAAATATCTAAATGAACTAGTTGAAGGACTCTTTGCACTCTCTCTATAAGCTTGCCCTTCATCAAATGGCACATGATGTTTCTTCCTTCCTTGCCTGACAAGCTCTGTAAAATCCCTAGATTTGGTGCTGAATGTTTGAAAATCTATCCACTAATTTTTTGATGTCAACTGAGAGGGGTAGGTCACGCTGAAGTGCCTATACCTCTGATACCCCAATATACTACTAGTATCTAATGCACTCTTAGCTGCTATCCTACTAGTGCATTCTCTCTGACCTGTTGTTTCAACCTATAAATGCCTCTTATACCAGTCAAATGTTGTGTCAACCTATAAATGCCCCCTCATCCCCTTGGATGGTTACAATATTTGCAGTACATTTTGCCATCAACAACATCACATTGAACCGATGCAGCGTCTTTGCTTTTTGAGGCCATGGTGGATGATGAAATTTCAGATTTGAAAGAAAAGAGATGCAAATAAAAAAGAAAAATGCAAAACCTATGATGAATTTCAAAACAAAAAAAGAGGCATATTTAGCCTACAAACAGGGTGTAATATCCCATATCTGAAATATGCTAGCACTGTGTGCAAACTTTTCTTTGAACACTTTTTATGCAAAACAAATAAACACTTTCAGCGGAAATATTTTAAGGCACAACGAGACTTGTATTAATTTGATCAAGAGATTTACATGGAGAATATTAATCTGAGAACCTATAATACAACTCCAGCAAATAACTCCATCAATGCAACACTCCTATAGTCAACAACTCGACCTATCCTATAATGATGAATTCAGCCTCAACAAATAAGCTCAGCTCCGACAAATAATCTTGGCCCCAACAATTAAGATCTTCGACAAAGAATCTCGGCCCCAGCGAACAAAGATCCTCGACAAATAATCTCGGCCCCAACAAATAAAGATCTTCGGCAAATAATCTCTTCCCCAATTAATAAAGATCTTCAACAAGTAATCTCGGCTGCAACAAATGAATTCAACTGTCCAATCAACTCGACCTCAACCAATAACCTTCAGCTCTAGCAAATGTTTTCAGCAATGATCCATTCAACTTTGGCAATGATAACCAATTCATCCCATTGAAGAAATGTGTCCCAACTAATCTTGTAATTGAAGCACAAATGGAAAACCTGTGTGATTTTCCCGCAATGCCAACTAGGGTGGCAATGATGTCCACCGAAACTAGTGTGAGAGTCTCGCATGAAACCATTGAGAGAAACTCGCCTGAGTTCTTGATCAATCAACAATAAATAATCATAAACCAGAATGAATGAGAAATGACCTTCTCTCCCGAGTCCCCTTTTATAAGCTTTTGCCAGATCTTTTCCAATCTTCTAGAAATATCCTTTTATTATTTTATTAATAAGCCACCTAGTGCATTTTCCTCCTATTTTTCAAGTGACTTTTGCCCTTTTTTATTTACCCCTTAGGTAGAACACTTTTGTCTCTTTTTATTTAATAAGTGACATTTTATTACTAATTAGAGTCACTTTTATCTCCAAAAAATCCTTAAATCGTCACCATGATTAAGCCAGCCTCTCAAAGCCCCTTTTCATCATCTTGTCTTGTAGATTTTTTCATCGCCACCATGATCACACCAGCCCTCTCAGAGCCCCTTTTCATCATTTTGTCTTGTTGATCTTTTTCGTCCCGATTCCATTAAGCTATTACACTAAGGTGTTTCTCCAAGTAATCAACCCAAAACAACACCTTAAGTGTAATTAATTAAAATATGCCCATTAATAATTCCGTTTTACAAAAATCGTCGGAATGGAACAAAATCAAGATCTAACTGTGCGTAATTGACCCTGATGATGAAATATTGGCAAGCGGTCCCAAACAGCCCCCATAAAACTCCTCAAAACGCTCTTGGCCCACCAATAATGTAATCTTGCTCCTGTGACCTGGCTGACATAAGCTCCGGAAATCCCCTCCTAATCTCACCACAAGGCAGTTCAAAAATTGGGGACATTACATAGGGGCTGTATTTTAGTTGAAATAGGGGAAAAAATCAAAAGCAAGGACAACAGTCAAATTTGGAAATTTTTAAGAGAAACATCTAGGAATGACAACCAGCTGATAAAGCCTCCTCCCAAAGATGCCAACTCCACTAGACAACTCCAAACCAACTCCAAGATGACAAAGAATCTCCAAGCTTCTTGTTGTTGCTCCAAATCTCAATGTCATTGCAGAATTGTCCAAGCTCTCATATGCTCACAAACATTAGAAATCAAATGTGTGAGGCAAATAGGAGCTTAGGCATCCTTTTATAGCCTTAGGGGGTTTTATACATATGACAAACTCTTTTCAATTTTGACTTAATAAACCCTGGGAGCATGAAGAACATGCTTGACCTAGTGACAAATCAATTTGAGCATGAAACCCACGCTTAAATTAATAATTCTTTCTCTTTTTACAAATATATACAATGTCATAAGTACAAAGGAAATTATGAAGACCGAATCTAATTACATTCTCCAACGAGGAGAGCAATGGAGCTATATGTCTACAAATTAGTTCATTATGACCTTTGTCAAAAGGATGGGAAAAGAAATCAACAACTAACAAGTAATTTATATAATGAAAATAATGGTCGAGTACAACAGTAACAATTTCCCAAAAGTGTTGCCTTTGAAACTTTTAGCACATGCATCACGTGCCTTAGTACAGTACAGCAAGCCTTTATCACTACAAGCCAGCAAACTACCAAGCCTAAGAGGCAGGAATGTCATTGAGATTCTAAGCTGTTCCTGACAGTTATTTAATTTTGAAATATAGTTCTTAAATACGTCCAGCTGCAGGGTTCCAACTTCCCATCATTATCAGGATGCCACAACTCATTAATGTCCTAAAGAAATTCTCTATTGCATGTGGGCCCGTTTAGTGGGATCTAGGTGGAGAATAACAGCTTTCAGGTGCCTACACAGGGCCGGACCGTGGGATCCTATACACTGGGGTGGCTCATGTTCATGTCCTTAAACTTTTAGCACATGCATCACATGCCTTAACTGTTCAAGTTAAGTACCACAAGCTATTGTCACTATAAGCCAGCAGACTACCAGGCCTAAGGGGCAGGAGTGTCATTTAGGTTCTAAGCTGTTCCTGTCAGACATTTCATTTTGAAATATAGTTCGTCTTAAATATGTCCAGCTACAGGGTTCCTATAATTATCAGGATGCTACAACTTATTAATGTAGTAGTGGAATCCTCTATTGCACTTCAGTTTTGTTATGGATGTGGCCCCCTTAAGCAGGACCTAGGTGGAGAATACCGGGTTGCAGATACCCAAATCACCCCCCTTTTTTCTGGGACATATACTTTCTCTGGTATGATATTGATCGTTAGTTCAACAGAGTGCAGTTCTTGAATTCAAACTTAGTTACCCATGTGAAGGATCGTAGAGTCCAGTACACACAGGGCATGTTTATTTACTATAAAGGTTGAATCTAGCAGCAGTGAACTGTCCATATTTTGATTTTTAGTCAAGTAGTAGAGCGGAATGTGATAAATGTGATCCCAAGGTTATCATTTTGTTTGTGTTTCATAGACTTAACAAGATTGCAGCTTATAATATTTTTTGCTGATGTTATGTGAGGCAGCAATGATTTCATATTATAATTGCTTTTTATTATTTTGAGTTTTAATGTTATTTTCATTTCCTTTCTTCCCAAAATATTAGTGTTCTTAACTTCATTTCTACTGTGTGGTGTTCATTTAGGGAGTGACATTGGAGCTATCTTCCCAAATATTTCAGTATTTTTGACTTTGTTTTCATGGCGTGGTGTTCATTCAGGGAGTGACATTGGAGCTAGATAATGAAATGACAAATGGCAATGAAGAGCAACGGGAACTACTACAGGAAATAATTAATAACATAAAACTAAGTGAGGGTTTTCTGACTCTAGCACGTGATCTTGAGATAATGGAGTCAAAGTCCCCTGAGGATATCTATAAGGTGAGATGGCTTTCGATTATTTTTATCTTTTTATGTTATCTTTGTTTATCATGTTCTGAACTTGGTGCACATACCAGAAGAATACCATGAACTTCTGGTTAGTAGTTTGTTTCATTTAATAAAAATATGAAACAACAGCTTTTATTTATTTTATTAGCAGTAGAACTTATTGATGTCCTTGTTTGCCAGCTTATGGTTTACTACATATAATTTGCATATTTCCAAAATTTTAATGTCCCTAATGAAAGCTACAAGACTTGGTGATGTCTTGATTAGATAAGGTAAGATAATTTTTAAATTTAACACAATCATTGTGTGTTATTTTCCATATTGGCATAAGCAAGAGTTTGAGTTTCTGGATCATCCAACATGGTTTTGACAGATATAATTGTCAAACTCTTAGTTAGAGTCTTAAACTTTGTATCCCTTGATTCTGAACCTATCTTTTTTCTCTACCTACAACTGATTGCAAGGAGGTAGTGTTATTATTTCCTTATGTAAACTACAAATTCTTGGACCTTTGTTGTCAATAATGTTCTTCATTTATATAAATGCGATCCAATGTTTTCAATTTACCTTCTCCATTGCACCCATGTTAGAATTTCTATGCATCATAAACTCATCCTCAATATCTGTCAACTTGATTCTAGTAACTAGTGTATCTTAGGTAGAAATTTTCAATATTTTCAACTTCCATTAAGTGAACAACAACCTTTTATACTGTTAAAATTGGCAACTAGGGCCAAACTCCACGTGGGTCATCTTATTAATGGAAGCTGATATTTTTCATGGATCCCTCTCATTGAGAGGTGTAGGATTGATCTAAAGATCATCCAATTCCGATAAGTATTCATGGAGATATGAATTTATTTGTGTTATGGGATAATTCGTCAAGGTCAGCCAGCAACCAAATAAACCCCACTTGTGCTCAACGTTTTAGTATAAATAGAGGTGGCCTTCAAGTCATTTCAACACACTTGAGATCTCTTAGTCTCTACTTGTCCTTGGGTTTTAGTAGGAGGAGAGATCCTAAGGGATAACACTGCCCTACTCCAGAGGGTAGAAGCCAGAACTGTCGGGAATAGTCGAAATTGCTAGAACTACGGGGAATGCTGGGAATAGCCGAAATTGTTGGAACTGCCGAAACTGCCGGAAAAAGCCGAAACTGTCGGGAACAACCGGGAACTGCCGGAACAACCGAAGCATCTGTCTCCGAAGGAGAGCAGCATGCAAGGGACAACTAACTAACATTGGGACAGTTGTATGGTACTTAGAAGCAAATACACCAAGCATGCAATGTTACAACTAGCATGGAAGGGACAACTGGCATGCAACAACAAGCATGCTAAGGATAGGCACGCTAGGGACAGTATGTTAAGCAAGGTGCATCAAGCACATGGTGGCAAGCATGGTGCAACAAGCACATTAGGACAACAAAGGTACATGATGTAGTACAGTGATGGGTACAGTCATGATTGGTAAAGCATGATGAGATGTAGCATAATAATGATGGGTGCAACATGGTGCAGCATGGTGAGGTGCAGCACATGGACGAGATGCAACACAATGATAGGTGAAAGAGTCACCTTGGTGAATCAGTTGAAGCAACATGTCTTCAATTGATCTCATGTAGAGATGATCTATTCTCTTATCTAGAAAGTCAATCTGTTGACTTCTAATGTAAATGTACTATCTCTCTCTCTCTGCTAAACTATTGAAGAACATAGAAGAAAAATTGATCAAGGGTTTCCCCACATTGGGGTTTGTCCTTGGCTAATGCCACATCTTGTGTCCTCTTGTCTTGGTTTGTCTTCTGCGATTTATGTTTATGTTCTATTTGCAGTTTACTTTAATGCTGATGTGATTGCTAATTTGGAAAAGTTATTTAGCTAACTGTGAAAATTGAAATAAATTGCTCTAAGCATAGAACATACCTAAAATTAACATGGTATCATACCTAAGGTGAAGGCATTGCCCAAGCAAGAGTGAAAGAGCAATCACCTGAGACAGTTGGGAAAGGGCAAAAGGATCAGTGGATTCCTCATCCCTCTTCAAATTCACTGAGGGTGAAGTCGAAGCAGAGAATATTATCAGAATGGCACAA
This sequence comes from Pinus taeda, assembly GCA_000404065.3. Classification (NCBI taxonomy): domain Eukaryota; kingdom Viridiplantae; phylum Streptophyta; class Pinopsida; order Pinales; family Pinaceae; genus Pinus; species Pinus taeda. The sequence continues at coordinate 378,834 of APFE030619554.1, forward strand.
CAGAAGTTTCTGATGGCCTACCTAAAGATCACTTCATTGGGAAGTCCAAATCTAAGGGTGGAAGGAAAGGCAGATGCTTTGGTTGCAATAAATTCGGCCATTATGTGAAGGAGTGTTCGAATGGCAGAGACACATCTCTTGATGAAGATAACAATCATTCCAGGGACATCTTCAATGATCAAAGGAATGACAGGTAATGCAGGTCATCAAGGAAATGGCCGACTCTTCAAAGAAAGCAAGGAATCCCAAGTATGAAGAATCAAATGTTGTTTCTGGTAAGATAAATAAGTGTTATCTTGTATTGACCCTCTCCTTCAGATTCTTTGGGAATCTGGCTTATTGAACGTAGTGCTTCAAGGCACTTCATTAGATAGAAGGGTGCACTCTCTAGTTTGGTAGAGATGGAAACGTTTGTCGAATTATACTTGGAGTCGATGCCACCTAACCTGGAAAGGGTGTTACCCCTCAATTGAATGAAGGTAACTCTATTCATTTACAAGAACCTCTTTTATGTACCTAATCGCAATAACCTGGTGTCCATCTCGGAAATGGAAGCCAAAGGTTTCAGGGTGGCATTCATTGATGGAAAGGTACATGTTAAAAAATAGAATGTTCAAAGATGTTTTTTCTCATGGGTTTAGGGTTGGCAATTTGTATCAAGTTGCAGGATGGTCTATTGGGGATCATGTCAATTGACATATCGCATCTATAACACCGGAGGTTTACCTATGGGGCCCTACCCGATGTGAGTCAGATGGTGATAGGGATGCCTGAATTCAAGAAGAGCATGAAGGTACATGTCTGAAATGTATTGAAGGAAAATCTTACAAAGGGACCATTCCCCTCATGTAGCACATCCACAGGGTTGGAACAACCCGAGGAGTTTAAGATTCATGATCGGGAATCTCATGTATACAGGTGGAAGAAAGCCCTCTATGGCTTGAAGTATAACACCCCGGGCATAGTATAAGGATTGATAGCTGTCTGATGAAGCTGAGATTCACTAGGAGTGAAACCAATCCAAACCATTGTTCGAAGGTTGTGGATGATAGACCTCTCATACCGGCACCTTCTGAGGATGACCTATTTTTGACAGGTATAGACCCTCTCACTTGCAGAAGTAAGAGGGAGTTGGATTCCAAATATGGAATGGTAAACTGCAAGCCTGTGACTACCTCAAGGATCTTAACTTTCAGAAGTTATTTGGTGATGATGTCGGACCAGATTTGGGAAATGCCTCTGAGTTTCATAAACTCATTTCCGTTGATATTCTTGGTGAACTTCCGTCCGGACAAATGTTTTGCAGTTAGCATGGTAAGCTCATATTTGGTTGAGCCTCAATGGATTGGTGCCAAGAATCTTCTGAGATATATTCGGGGCACAATCTCTCATGGATTGAGATACACTGCCGAAAATATGAAACTGCATGATTATTCGAATGCTCACTGGGCAAGCAGTGTGGAGGATCACTAGATCACTTCTCAGTGCTGGTTCTCTTTGGATTCTTCTTTGATATCATGGATGAGCAAGAAGCAAAATTCGGTTGCTATAAGCACTGCCGAGACTGAATACATTACTACGAGTATGATCTCGTGTGAGGCTGCATGGTTGCAGAAGCTCTTAAGTGAGTTGTTTGTACACATGATGAATACCACTGTGATTCTCTGTGACAACTAGAGGGGGGATTCGATTATTGAGGAATTCCGTTTTCGATGATTGCTCCAGTAGATAGACATCAAATATTGCCTTATCTGGGATATGGTAAGTCGATGAGCGAGGAGGCTCCATCACATTGAGACTGATGTACAAGTCGCAGACATTTTGTTAAAGCCCCGAGGAAAGGTCAAATTTGTGGCTTTCTCGAACTACTTGGAGTTGTTGAGAGACCTTATAAGGGTCCTGCATGTTGCATGCATTGAGATCTCGGAGCTCTTGGGGGCTTGGGGTACTTGCTGGAGCAAGATACGACAATAGGGCGACTCACCCTCCCCTGGTGGTGCGCTATGTACAGGATGATAGGTTCAACCTTCCCATGTGACACCCCATGGCGACTGTGGAATAGGATGATTAGTTCTCTTGTGGGTTGGGTTGATTAGTTCTCTTGTGGCAATTGCGAAACAGGATGATTAGTTCTCCCTTGGCAATTGTGAAACAGGATGATTAGTTCTCCTGTGGGCTGGGATGATTAGTTCTCCTGTGGCAACTGTGGAACAGGATGATTAGTTCTCTTGTGGGCTGGGATGATTAGTTTTCCTGTGGCAACTGTGGAACATGAGGATTGGTTCTCCTGTGGATCAGGATGATTAGTTCTCCCGTGGCAACTATGGAACAGGATGATTAGGTCTCTTGTGGGCCGAGATGATTAGTTCTCATGTGGCAACTGTGATATAGGATGATTAGTTCTCTTGTGGGCCGGGATGATTAGTTCTCCTGTAGTGATTGTGGGATAGGATGATTCGTTCTCTTGTGGACAGGATGCTCAGTTCTCTTGTCGAGGCATCCTACCCATGCAGTCTAGGACTCATGGGAAGTGTCTCTCATCTGATCAATGAGCAGGGAAATGGGGTTAGGGACCATAGTAGTACTATCGATGGACACATCAATGTATCTACCGTACTCCCTATGCTAGGATGACCTCCATTGATCTGGGATCAGTATGAGTGGTTTGAGACACTCTTGTGATATTGATCCGGGATCAATAAAATTGACTTCAGGCTAGTAAGAGTGATGTGACACACTCTCTTTAGACGAAACTGACTTCGGGTCAGTAGAGAATGGTATGAGACATTCTCAATCAATTCTTCTTCTTCATGGTTTAGCAAAGTATAGCAGAGCAAAGCAGAGCTCAGCAGAGCAGAGCAGTGCAGGGCACTGATCGCAGAGATAGTACAGTCGGACATATGGATCAATGGATAGAGTTCTCCCTAGTTGAGAGAGAGTGTTAAAATTGGCAACTAGCGCCAAACTCCATGTGGGTCATCTTATTAATGGAAGCTGATATTTTCCTTGGATCCCTCTAATTGAGAGGTGTAGGATTGATCTAAAGATCATCCGATTCCAATAAGTATTTGTGGAGATATGAATTTATTTGTGTTATGGGACAATTCGTCAAGGTCGGTCATCAACCAAATAAACCCCACTTGTGCTCAACGTTTTAGTATAAATAGAGGTGGCCTTCAAGTCATTTCAACATCCTCTCTACTTTTCTTTGAGTTTTAGTAGGAGGAGAGATCCTAAGGGATAACACTGCCCTTATCCAGAGGGCAGAAGCCGAAATTGCCGGGAATAGTCGAAATTGTCGGAACTACCAGGAATAGCCGAAATTGTCGGGAAAAGGTGGAACTGTCGAAACTACTGGGAAAAGCCGGAACTGTCGAAACTGCTAGGAAAAGCTGGAACTGTCGGGAATTGTCGGGAAAAGCTGGAACTACCGAGAAAAGCCGGAACTGCCGGAACTATTGAGAACAACTGGAACTGCCGGAACAACCGAAGCATCTGTCTCCAAAGGAGAGCAGCATGCAAGGGACAACTAACTAACATTGGGACAGTTGTATGGTACTTAGCAACAAATACACCAAGCCTGCAATGTTACAGCTAGCATGCAAGCAGCGAGCATGCAACAACAAGCATGCTAAGGACAGTTTGTTAAGCAACGTGCAACAAGCACATGGTGGCAAGCATGGTGCAACACATTGGGACAACAAAGGTACATGATGCAGTACAATGATGGGTACAATCATGATTGTTAAAGCGTGATGAGATGCAACAGAGTAATGATTTTTGCAACATGGCGCAACATGTTGAGGTGCAACACATGGACGAGATGCAACACAATGATAGGTGAAGGGGTCACCTTGGAGAATCAGTTGAAGCAGCATGTCTTCAACTGATCTCATGTAGAGATGATCTATTCTCTTATCTAGAAAGTCAAATTGTTGACTTCTGATGTAAATGTACTATCTCTCTCTCTCTCTCTCTCTCTGTGCTGAATTATTGAAGAACACAGAAGAAGAAATGATCAAGGGTTTCCTCACATTGGGGTTTGTCCCTGGCTAGCGCCACATCTTGTGTCCTCTTGTCTTGGCTTGTTTTCTGCGATTTATGTTTATGTTCTATCTGCAGTTTACTTTAATGCTGATGTGATTGGCTGATTGCTAATCTGGAAAAGATATTGAGCTAACTGTGAAAATTGAAATAAATTGCTCTAAGCATAGAACATACGTAAAATTAACATATACAGCCTATACATCTCAATCGCTTTCTCTGGTTTCCTGACATTTTTGCATCTTGTTGAATTTATTTAGAACTTTGGGTGCCTTAAACATGTATACTGGAACTTAAAAGGCATGATCATAGAGTTCCTAAAGTGTCTGCTTCAAGAGTTTTTCGCTGGTGCTTGGAAAATGGTTACAGAGTAACCATTCTCTGTAACATAGGAAGAATCTGGGCATAATGAATTTAAAAAGACAACATGCTTAAGAAAACAAATATCCCTTGTGGAAGTATGTCACAAGAGATCAAGGGCTAGGTAGCAAGTTGAAGGAAGGAGACAATGTTGCTTGGAATTGCAACTGTTGCAACAATCATTTCAAGAGCACTTATTACTGTGTGAAAAGTCATTTGTTGGCTTTACTAGGTTGTGGAATTGGAGCATGTACATAGGTGTCTTTAGCTAAGAGGAAAGGAATGGAAAAAGAGACCAAAGTTGGTGTGGCAAGGGCTGTTGCATCATCTAGAAAAAACAAGAATGGTGATCCCCATCCATTCTTGAGGAAAAACAACAACAAATTTCCATCTAAGAGTTTTGGTGGGTGTGTGGGTTAAACAACAAAAAGAAAGGCAGTGGCACTTAGTCTAGTGGACAAGATTTTTCCGAAAGAGAGACGGGAAGAACTTGATCTCACCTTTGCATTTTTTTCTATCAGAAATTCATATCCTTTAATGTTGCACGCTCACCTTTATTTCTTGAGATGTGCCGAGTTCTAACTCAAGGAGCTCCATCAAGGTATGTGCCTCCTGGGTTAGAGAAGCTTAGAACCAAATTGTTAATTAAGGCAAAGAAAGAGGTGGACAAAATGCTTGAGCCTATTAAATCAACATGGCCAACATCTGGGGTTAGTATTGTTTTTGATGGATGGACAGATCCAACACGCCACCCACTCATCAAAATTCATGGTGTCTTCCTTGAATGGACCAGTTTTCTTGAAATCAATGGATGCACTTGAGCAATACAAGAATGCACAATATATTGGTGGGTTGTTCATTAAAGTTATTGAAGATGTAGGTGTTGATTCTTGTGTGCAAATCACTACAAACAATGCACCTGTTTGCAAGGTTGCTGACATGATTGTGAAAGCTAAATATCCACGAGTATTTTGGACACCTTGCAATGTCCATTCCTTGAATTTAAGACTTAAATTTATTACTTCTGATGTGCCTTGGATTAGAAGTATTATTGAGGATGCACAACATATCCGCAACTTTGTAGAAAATCATACAAATGCCCTCACAATCTACAAGGAGTACACCAATCTATCATTGTTAAAGATTGCAGATATATAATTTGCCTCTTCATTCATCATGTTGAAGAGGTTGAGGGAGGTCAAGATCACTCTTAAGGCCATGGTTATTTCAGATCAAGCAACCTCAAAAAGAGTGAAGGAGACAATGTTAGATGATGCTTGGTGGGAGAGGGTAGATCTCACTATTAAGATCATAGACCCTATCATGCTTTGCTATGATTTGCAGATACAGACCAACCCATCCTAGGAGAGGTTTATGAGGGATGTGATTCCATGACTGTGTCCGTGAGGACCATTATTTTACAGAGTGAGTGCCCTGAGTATGAGACATCATCAAAGGCCTTCTTCACCACCATACAAGATATTCTTGTTAGTAGATGGGACAAAAATTGCACACCTTTGTTTGGCTCACTCATTAAACCCAAAATACTACAATCATGAGTGGTTGAATGGTGAACCTTCTCGCAGATTCCCTCCTCACATGGATGGTGAAATTTCACAGGGGAGGAATGATGCATTGAGGCAGATTTTTTAAGATAGAGCATTTCTTGATGAGGCGGAGGATTGATGATTTGGGGTAACATCGGATGTGCTCTAGCCACGAAAATTGGTGAAGAGACTAAAGCACATGAGATCTTCAATACCCAGAAATGGTTTGGGCAGAATCTCAACAGTTTGGGAGATATTAAAATAATTAATATTTTTAATGGAGTCCCTAAGTCTAAACTTAGGGAAAATAAAATATTAATGGTGAATTAATATAAAGCTGAGTTATAATGGTCCAAAAGTCATGGATCAAGTCAGATCTAATCTTAACCGTTGATTAGGGACTTAATCTCGGCCATTGAATTGCCAATGAGAAAAGTATAAGAGGAGGCTTGAGGATCACTTGGAGAACACACCGAGTTGATCAAGAATTCGATTTTCTGGAGTAGGGCTTGCTGAGAAAATCGAAGGAGTGATCAGAGTTGCAACTGAGGGGCAGTGAATACAAAAGCAAAGAGGCAGAGAAGGTACCGGGAGCATCAGTCTCAGAGCAGAACTCGGGAGAGAGGGACGCAGAGCTAGCTGGAGGCCACACAGAGCTAGTCAGAGCCCACGCAGAGGTAGCCAGGAGCTGTGCAGTGTCAGAGAGAGCCAACGTGGGTGACGCAGAGGCTCTAGAGGTTGACGCAGAGGCTCCAGAAGCTGACGTAGGGCTAGTTGGGCTGACACTGGGCCAGAGAGGCTGATGCAGTTCCTAGAGGCTGACGCTGGAGATTTCGTGGGGCAGATTGGAGCTGAGAGCTATGGGATTGTTCATCCAGGGTTTTAGTCGGAATATCTGTCTCCGACCGAGAGGTACTTCTGCTGAGAGCATTCTCTGTTGGGTGAACTAGTTTGGGGAGGCTTAAAGGGAGTCACACCGAGAACTTCTAGGAGGGACGTAGGGAGAGTTGAAAGAGGAGCAACGAGATGGCAGTGAATGGGGTAAGAGATCAAGACACACTGGATGGAGCCTCAAATTTCGTAGTCTGGAAGGCCAAGATCTTGTCTGTTCTAGACAGGAATCGTCTCAAGGACTTCACCTTGAAAACAATAGCGATCCCAGTTGACCGGGTTGAGAACGATAAGTACATGAAGGATTTCTAATAGATAGACTTAGAAACTCCAACACGTTTCCAGATTGGGAGGAATTGTGGGCGACTCTTCGTCAAGGAGAGATCAGAAGGCTAACCAAGGTAGGAAGCAACGACAAGGGGAACAGAATCAAGGAGGAGGAAGTGGAGGATGTTGCCCTAGCATCTGAGGGAAAGCAGGAGAAACGAAAGAAGAAGGACCTCTCCAAGGTCAAATGCTTCCACTGTGGGGAACTGGGTCATTATGTGAGCCAGAGTCCGAGGAAGAAGAGCAAGGGAGAGGCTTCTGAGACTAAGTCTGCACCATCAAAGGAGGAGAAAGAAGTCAAGACAGATGGTGACTGTGCCATGAGTGCTCATGCACCTCGTGAGAGGAAGTGGGGAGACATCGCGCTGTAGTCAGACAGACTACAGGCGATGAGGGGCAAGACCCTCGAGGTACTCAACCTCTTGGATTATACCTTGCTACGGGAGCCCCGAAGAGTAGCAGAACTGACGGAGATGTTAGAGTTGGGAGATCAGTTACTTACTTCTTAGTAACTGAGTTGCAGTGCAACAGTTAGCAGTGGCAGTGCTATGGGCAACACGATGCAACATGATGAGAGGGATTGCAGTGTAGATGCAGTAGTGGCAGTGGCAGGGCTATAGGCAACAACACGGATGCAGAGGGAGCTACTGTACAGATGCAACAGTAGTAGTGGCAGTGACAGGGCCATGGGTAGCAGTACATGATACAACAGTGTAGAGGATGTTGGGCAGCAGGCCTAGCATCAACACAAGAACTGATGCCGGATGATCAGGGTAATGCTTAGTGAGGAGTATCACTAGAGCACAGTCCTCACTGAAAGGGAGTGTTGATTTGGGGTGGCATTGGATGTGGTTTAGCCACGAAAAATGGTGAAGAGGCTAAAGCACATGAGATCTCCAATACCCATAAATGGTTTGGGTAGAATCTAACTAGTTTGGGAGAGGTTAAAATAATTAATATTTTTAATGGAAAAAATAAAATATTAATGTGAATTAATATAAAGCTGAGTTAGAATGGTCCAAAGTCATGGATCAAGCCAGATCTAATCTTAGCCGT